>VMDR010002606.1:0-87813 GCA_007922815.1 Macrotus californicus
TTGATATTTACGCAGCCTTTAGTTTCATAATATAAAATGAAAGTATACTTTTAGTGAATTTAGTGTCAGGGAATTTTTGAGGAATTTTCAAAACTGTCTTGTTTCTGTTACTGCATCACCTCAGGAGACTGTTTTGGTAAGAAATGACATAATTACTTGCAAATAGGCTTTATTAATTCAGCTTCCAAGCAAGCATGGATATTTTGCCGATTAGATACTGTTTTGTTCATGTCACAGCATGGGTTATACTTAACATTAGTAAAGTTTTCATTTACACATGCTCATACCTTAATTAACATAAATTTGTAAACAGCTTTGCATTATTATAACTACACAGTGTCTTATCTATTGCTTATTACAAAGCGGAAGTAATGCTAAGATCAGTAAGAGAGGTGAGAACTTTGTGTCTTTCATTCACTTCTCTTAGTCTCTAAATTTCAGTCTTCTGCAGCTCATGCAGCCAATTCCCTTTAATAGAAAATTGTAACATTTCAACATGTTAAAGTTGTTTGTACTGTGATCATTAGTACCACTCGCCAGTCTCTTTAACACTGTTTCCTTGGATTCGGTTGCCTGACTGTGTCCAGAAATTGGCAAGTTTATTTTCACAAATTTATAAAAGAAAGACTTAAATTTTTTAACACACATACACAACCTTTTATTTTCTCCATAATTTAAATTGTTGCCAGATTACTTACTAAGCTAGAAATCTGTGAAACCCTCCCCTGCTCCTCTTTTTCCTCTTACCCAGTGGTCTTAGAACATTTAGCTCTGATCTTCAGGAATACACACCTAATTCTAAGGAGCTAGTTGAGCATAAGCACAAATTACTTATTAAATAAGATACTTTGTTTGCCTTATCTTTCAAATTAGACCGCCTTCTCCCCCCCAGAAAAACATTTTCTATTTCTATACTGCCTTTACCTGTCGTACCCACCCTGCACCCCACTGCATTTCAGTATGAATTGCCTAAAATCGTATTTCTACCATTCTACTTTAATTTCGCTAAAAATACTTCACCATCTTCTTAAAAATAGGAATCCTCTTTTCCTCCATGCCAAATGTTTACCTCCGTTGCCTAATTTAATCCTTAAAGTAGTCCTGAGAGAGAGTGTTACTCACATTTTTAGGTGAGGCAAGCAAGGTCTAGAGACAAAATTCCCTGAGGTCGCACAGCTAATAACCCAAGTCTGTCTGGCAGAGCTTGCTTTTGAAACACCTTTGCTGTCGTCTGTGTCTTGATGCTTCTTCCTAACTCCTGCTTTCGGTCTTGTCCTGGCTCTCTCTTCCCTGTCTGGCAATTAACAGTCCTTCAGCTGTTTATTTAACAGTCCTCTGTACTCATCTTTCACAGTTTCCTAATCTGCCTAAACCCTCTTTTTTACTCCGAACTTGTTCTCGATATATGCCATATCACACGTCTTTAAGACAGACTCTAACCCATTCCAAGCTAATAGGTAAGTATTCTCTGGTACCTGTTTGTATGTGTGGCAAGTACTGGACAGAATGTTGCATTTAACAAAATTTTATTAAGAATTAATATTAACCTAAAGCATTGGTTTTAACACAAGCATAACCTTAGAAATAAGTGGTATTTTGACTGTTGATGCTGATGGAAATTATTTCTTTTCCTTGGCTATTATTCTGTGTTTGTGTAGGACTGTTTTTCTCTTTGTGTTTTATAGGACCTTTATGTTTATCTGTAAGTTAAGTGATGGTTATGTCTCTTTGTTTTTATTTTTTCTCTTAGATACATTAACACTTCTAAATATTTTAAAGAAAAAGTATTTTATTTTGCTTAACTATGGCCGTTTAATGGACCCTTGTTTTTGAAGACTTTGAGGAGAATTAACTTCAGATGACTTGCTTTCTGTTCTGGTTCTGATGTTCTCATCTGGGAATCAGCCAGCTAGAACTAAGAGATCACACAGGAAGTAATGTGCCCTTAGAACAAACACTACAGACCATCCAATTCTTCTCTTCCTTTTTCACTTCTGGTCCTCTTTCTCCTTCCCCTGTCTGTCTGTCATATATTTTCATTGTTGTTTGTCGCTGTTCTCTGTGCCATCTTCCCATTTTCTCTCTTGATGGTTTGGGCAGTTCTCAGTTGTTCATATTTTTAAAGACCTTTATTTTGTCGCTTGAACCT
Source organism: Macrotus californicus (assembly GCA_007922815.1). Lineage (NCBI taxonomy): Eukaryota > Metazoa > Chordata > Mammalia > Chiroptera > Phyllostomidae > Macrotus > Macrotus californicus. Next base: position 2,150 of record VMDR010002606.1, read on the forward strand.
GGCTCTGTTGTTTTTTACAACCTGCCCTATTTTTTGTTTGGGTATAGACCCAACTGCATCCTTTGCCTGGGAGGTCGCCAAGCTTTTCTGCTGAGACAGAACCTCGCTTTGGTGTTGGCTCTGCACTGCTGGATTCATCTGTTGGTGTCACTGATTCTGGCAGATCTCAAAGGCTTCCTGAACACTCAGATTCAGTTTCTCTACCAAAACCAGCAGAAACTCTAAATGTGACTATTTCTCTATTGTGAGGTAGATGTGTATAAGTTAAGTTTTATTTCTGTGTCATTGTTAAAAACGTTTTAGCGCCGTTTTCACTATTACTGTTGCCCTTTGTAAAAGGAACGGTATGATATTGTAGTTTAATTGTTGAGATCACCATTTGAATTGGTTTTGTTCGCCTTACTACTAAGAACCGTCAACACTTTAAAGTGATATGACATTCTTTTGAAGTGACGGAGGCCTGAGCCAGTCCCAGGACGACAGCATCGTGGGAACCAGGCACTGTAGACACAGTCTGGCTATCATGCCCATCCCTGGGACCCTGTCATCCAGCAGCCCGGACCTCCTGCAGCCGACCACCAGCATGCTGGATTTTTCCAACCCTTCAGGTGACTTCTGTTTGTCATTTTATGTGGCGATGTTGTACCAAATGGACTAACACATGGTTAGGCCTTGGGCAGCCTTCTTTTCCTACCTCTAAACGCTGAACAGAAGATTGTGCCTTTTTGTCCAAGCTGGAGTGATGCTTCTTCAGTGTGAAACAGAAGTACATAGGGAAGAGATGACATTCAGGCATCTTTTCATAACCCCAGGCCCGCAGGGGGATGAGAGCAGAGGTACTGCTTCTTAGCCAGCGACCGTGCTGTCCAGGGTGTGGAAAAGTGTAAGCCAGATTACTCTACGTGAGTGGCCTCACTTATCTTTCTTTCTGATACATATATATTGGGTTAGTAATTTTCTAGAAACACTGATTCCCCCCCCCCACACGTGAAGCTAAAGTAGTTCTTGTCATGTGCCGTTAATTAAAGTACTACAGCATCTTTTTCATTGGTGTTTAAACTTTCAGTTTCAGGCATCAAGTTAATTTTTCTGCATCTATTGATACACAGTGGTAGGAATAGTCATTTAACTATGTAATTTAAATTTTCATTATGAGGAAGAAACACTTTGGCTTCGAAGGTCTAGTTTTATATTCAACCCTTGAAAAGATTTGAGACGGCTTCTAGTAAAAGACCTAACAGTTAAAAACTGAAATATATCATTGGGTTTAAGGAGAGGAGGGGAAAAATACCTCTACAAAGATTGGCATGGTTGTGGTGCAGCTTCACTCTTGATACTGAAGTTCCTCGCAGCTGATGTGAAAAGGGAAGAAACTCAGTTACATAAATCTCAGCTTTAAAAGGGGGATATATGAGTCGTAGTGAAACTTATGTTTCATAGTAACTTAAACAAAAACTGTAGGACATAACCTAAAAGTGCAGTGTAGTGAGTCATTCTGCACCATTGCTTCCTTACTCTCCATGTGACGACCAGTGTTCTCTCCAGAACAGATTTTGCAGTGAGTCAATACTTCTCTTAGGTGTTTCTAGTGATTTCTGGGTTAGTCAAGATGCAGTCATGAAGTAGAAACCCCTCGAGATGCCTGATGGAAGTGAATGTAAGGAACTGTCATCAAGGTGTAAAGTAAACTATTTACTGGAAAGGGTGGAAAAGCAAGCCTTGAGGGATGACAGAAAAGCTGCAAACCGGACTCAGCTTCTGCTTTGTGAAAGGAGTGCCACTAGTAGGGTGAAGAAATGTCACTGGGGTGCTACATGAACAAAAGCCTGCAAGGAAAAAAACGTAAAGCAGAAAGGCAGGCTCTTCCTTCAGCCTCGCTGTCACGTCTGGTGCCCCTGTTGGCAGAACCTAAGAAGGAGCCAGCTGACCAGGAAGAAGCACGGGTCTCAGGGCTCGGCCCCGTCATGACAAGGCCGGGTGCATTTGGGGCTCAAAGACAATAACTTAGTAACTGTAGGGGTTCTGTTTTCACAGCATAATTATAGACCCCTTTTCTAGCCTCCTGCCTCCCATGCTCTGCACTGTCACCCTATCTGTCTGTTCTGAGTGTGGCAGGGACCTTCAGAGCGCTCCTTGCCCATACCGTTTGCCCCTGTGCTGTCTCTCCCTGCGTGTCCTGTGGACTTTTTCTTCTTCCTCGATGCTGAACTCAAATGTTACCTTGCTGGGGACACCCAGGTCCCTTTGCTATAGTCAGTCCCTCCTTTCCCAGAAATCTCCAGCACATTTCATTGCCTCTCAGTTGCTTGTCATGAGAATTTATTTCCACGCCGTGTTTGTGTGTGTTCCACAGCAGTACTTACTGCTGTGCATTCATTCACAAGTAAAATATTTCACATACCAAAGCACAGAGTAAGTACAGTGTGCACACAGATGTGCTGCGAGTTTGGTTCCAGACAGCCACAGTAAAGCAAGTACAATCCTTCTGCTGTTGGAGGATCTTGCCTTCAGTTTGTAAAAACCCAGCATCTGTGAAACTCAGTAAAGCGAAGTGCAACAAAATAGGGTTTGCCTGCGCTTTCCTAAGGCAGGTACTTAGGAACATGAGATTTATAGATTGAATGGTTCTTATGGCTGTATTTTTGCCACCGGAACATGTAGAGGTGAGGCTAGGCGGGTAAGGGATGGTTGTAGGGAGGGGAGAAAGGAAAGAGTTGGGGGTTTGGCCGGGGCACAGAGGGAAGAGGGTGGAATTAAAATTCAGAGACTAGCCTCATGGTGCTGAAATTCAGATCTCTGAAGAGGAGTTGCCACTCAATTTGATTTCAGACTGATTGCATAATTCTCTCACTGAAAACATAGTGAAAGGTTGGAAGATGCCTTTTTAAACTCTGTTCAGAGCCTGTGTCCATGCCAGCAATATAAACAAACAAATGTAAGATAGATATTTAACTTACAAATTATATTTTTAAACCCCAAAATATACAACTTTATGACAGGCTTTTTATGGTGCTGTTTATAATTATGTTGAACAAAGTACTCATTATCACTTAATTTTGCCCTCAGCTCCTTGAAGTATATACGACAACACTGAGTTCTCTGTCAGTCAGGTTTAACTTTGTCTGCCTTCATCTCGGCCATGTTTGTGCTGCATGTGTAGGGTTGTTAGGAGGTGGGTACGGAGCTACAGGACTGCTGGACAGGTTGCTGACCTTCTTGTGGTTTTGCTCTTTTCTTGCTGCACAGCTGCTGGTTTTTACTGTAAGTACCTTGAAGTGTCCATGGTTTCTGTTGCTTACGTTTATATGTAGTGTTTTCTTTTTTAAAAATCCAGTGACACCTGAATGAAGCAGAAGGGACTTCTCTCTCCACTTACAGGGTTGCTACACTAAACTGGCATGTACTCTGTTAGTCACTTCCTTTGACTGTATGTTTTATATTCATAGCATCAGACTATGCATGCTATTCTGTAGCTCGTGAAATGAGTTTCTTGGAGTTTTTGACCTACTATAAGATGAGGTGTAAAAGAATTCGGAGTGTGGTTAAAAGTTTTTTGAAACTTCAAAAAAAAATTTTTTCTAACTCTGCATATGGAACTTTTTTTTTAGTCCTCATCCGAGGACATGCTTATTGATTTTGCGAAGAGAGAAAGGGAGAGAAACATTGATGGGTTGCCTCTTGTATGTGCCCTGAATAGGACTGAACCCACAGCCTAGGGGTGTGCCCTGACTGGGAATCGAACTGGTGACCTTTCGGTTTACAGGACAATTGCTCCAACCATCTGAGCCACACTGGCCAGGGCTGTATGTGGAACTTTTGCTTACTCTTTCTTTCTTTTTTTCTTTATAGCACACCCTTAAAAAATTTTCAGTGATATTTAGTGAGCTTCATATTCTTTCAGTATTTCAAATCTGTTAACTACTTTTTAGTTATAAAGAAACATAGAATTAGTTTTTAAAAAATCAAGCTGTAGAGAAAGGATAGAATATAAATGTCTTTACCCCTAGAATTAGCAGTTGTTCATTTACTTACTTATCCTTTCGTAAGTTTCATTGCACATAAAATGTATGTCTCATTCCCTTTACCCTAAATGATACACTACACTTTTCCTCCACTTAGCCCATTTCACTTGGCAATATAACTTGGATACTTTTCTGTATCAGAATGTATTATTCTAGCAATTTTAAAAAAATATTTTACTTATTTTTAAACAGAGAGAACGGGAGGGGGAAAGAGAGGGAGAGAAACATCAGTGTGTTGGTGCCCTCGAGTGCCCTCTACTGGGGACCTGGCCCACAACCCAGGAGTGTGCCCTGACTGGGAATTGAACCAGCGACCCTTTGGTTCACAGGCCAGTGCTCAGTCCCCTGAGTCACACCTGCCAGGGTGTGTTCCACCAAATTGTTTTTAAACAGCTGATAGTATTCCATTTAACCATTTTTATTTTGGTGGGCATTTACAGTGTTGCCTAAACTGTGTTCAAATATCTTTACATGTTTTATATTTACATTATATTTTGAATTTTGTTTAAAAAATCTTGTGAAAATTTGTACTTTCTTGGCTTGCAAAACTTAATATTACTGTCTGACTCAGACAGGTTTGCCAGCCCTTGCTCTCTACCGTTGTACCACCACCCTGTGTGTTTTGGTGACATTTTTCACTACACGGAGTGTCCTTTTACTTAATTACTGTCTGCCATTCCTTGAGCCACCACTTGCTCTCTTGAATACGAGCACATCCCTGCGAGAAGGGACTTTGTCCTTCTCATTTATTATTGTGTCTCTACCACATAACAGCAACTCCCTAGCTATTTGTTCAGCAATTAACAATTTAAAGCAAAACAAAGAGTCCGTTTTTTGGTGGGGTTTTTTAATGAGCATCTCAAATATGTAAAAAGCTTTCCCATTTTTAATGTAACCTCAGCGTCAATACACGTTTTCTCCACGTCTCATTTTCTTCTGTTTTACTCGTGCAGGATTATAGTTAGCACTCGAGAAATTTTGCCTTTGGGTTGAAAGTTCAGATATCTGAGAATCCTTTTCTTGAATTCATTTGCTTATAAGAATTTTATTATTAAAGTAGGAATCATAAGACTAATAAGTGCTGTGCTCCTCAAAGATTCTTTTGAAATGTCTCTTCTGCCTTTACAGGATTATATTTGTAAGTGCAGTCTAGTTTTGAGCCTCAAATTCGAACTGATGAAATCAGTATTTTTGTTGATTCACGTTGAACCGCATACTTACCATTTATCTAGTCAGTTGACATTTGAGGTTCTGCCACATGTCAAATACTGTGTTTGACACATGATTTTCTTCTGTTGACAAATATGTTAGTAAAGGATATGTACATATTACACATTTGACAATTCTGAAATAGAAAAAGAGGTTTACATGGGTACCAGTATTAGTGCAGAGAATTGTTTTCTCTGTCTCTCAAATGTTTTGCAAGTTGATACTTTTATTACCTTACCTTGGCAAATTCATCAGGGGTTGGCTTAATGCTTTGGATAATCCCATTTCATTTATGGGTCTGTTCTGGAGGTACCCATTTTTGATGCCCAAATCCCTCTTACGTGACTGTGTAACAGTTTGTTGTTTGGGGCAGGAAATGGTTTTAAACAGAGGATGACTTTTTTACACTGTTTAGCAAGATACACAACTCTCTTCCTTCCCAGATGATGTTATAGTATGTTAGCAGCAAGAGAAGAGAAAGTGAATGTATGCCTATCATTTGGATAATTAAAATATATAAAGATGACGTAAAAATGGTACATAGAGTATGACACTAATTATTGTTTTTATTTGTTAGGATTTTGTCACCTGAGAAGATACATTTATTTATCAATAAATACAGCAGTAATTTCTGTTAAACTGAAATGGAAATGTATATTTCACTGTTTAAAGCTATTGTTGTGTTCCAAATTGCTTTTGAAGAGTTCAAAGTATTTTTCATAAAATAACACGGCACATTTTTTATTTATGTAGATATTCCTGATCAAGTTATACGAGTTTTCAAAGCAGATCAACAAAGTTGCTATATTATCATCAGTAAAGACACTACAGCCAAAGAAGTTGTTTGTCACGCTGTTCATGAATTTGGTTTGACGGGTGCATCGGACACGTACTCTCTCTGTGAAGTTTCTGTTACTCCTGAGGGCGTCATAAAACAGAGAAGACTTCCGGACCAGTTTTCCAAATTAGCTGACAGAATTCAGCTCAATGGAAGGTGAGTGTGCTTATTAGTAAATACACTTATTTCTGTGTGTGTTTCTGAAGGTTCCATGTTAAAACAGGTATTTTAAATAGAAAGCTCGTTTTAGGGCCCCTGAGTTCTCTAAAATTGAAGTAGGATTTCTCTTTTTATTTTTTCAGCTCTTCTTCTCTCCGTAATTTTAGAAATATACTCATAACAGCTGTGCAAAAGTGGGAAAAGGAAAGGGAGGACTGGCCGCTAAAATATTTTAGCCATCTTTCCAAAATAAAGTTTTAGAACCATTGATGTAGTCCAATCTCTGTTTTATACAGAGGAGGAAAGTAAATGATACATGTGTTTACATACATCTGAGTGTGTATGTATTAATCTTTAAATTTGTTGTTAATATGACAATGTACTTTCAGCAGAAGAAGCCATAGTTTTCACAGTTCTTTTTCTAAGTGGTTATCCTTTTGTGAATATGTAGGAACTTTTTAATTTTTAAAAGTGTTTTTACAGTAATGAAGAGGGAAAATGGGCTTCTGAACATAAAATCGCTTATAAAAACCACTTTTTTCCTTTTAGGTATTATTTGAAAAATAACATGGAAACAGAAACCTTGTGCTCGGATGAAGATGCACAAGAGCTGGTGAAGGAAAGCCAGCTCTCCATGCTGCAGCTCAGTACCATTGAGCTGGCCACTCAGCTGTCAATGAGGGACTTCGATCTGTTCCGTAATATTGAGCCTACTGAATACATCGATGACCTTTTTAAGTTAGAGTCTAAAACAGGAAATACTCACTTGAAAGAGTTTGAGGACATTGTAAACCAAGAGACATTCTGGGTTGCCTCAGAGGTTTTAACCGAGTCAAATCAGCTTAAACGAATGAAGATTATTAAGCATTTCATTAAAATTGCTCTTCACTGTCGTGAATGTAAGAACTTCAATTCCATGTTTGCAATAATAAGGTAAGTTAGTGCAAAAATTAGTGTACAATTCTGTCATGTTAGACATACTCCAATATTCTGCTTAGGTATCAGTAGCTAGGAGAGGACATTTTAATTAACAGGTTTGTACTAAAGAATTGTTAGATTTAATATATTTTTCATTCTGGTGAGACTGGCTCTTTGCCTTTTGGTTTCATCCTCCTTCCTGTTACCTAAACTTTTTTTGTGTGTGCGGATATGGTCGATGGCCTTCCAGCTTTCCCTCCTTCCTTGCCCTTTGATGCATCATGCCCTCTCCGCACGTGTCCAGCATTCGGTCCATACCAGCAGACTTCTGTACTGTGCCTCTTGTAGTACCTGCCTCACTGTGATTTGGCCCTGAAAAGTCAGAGCGTGGTATCAGTGCTCTGACCCAGCAATTTTCAGCCTTTTCATCTCATGAACTGATAAAATTCTGTGACACACCAAAAAATATATTTTTTGTCAATCTGACAAAAAAAATAGGTATAATTTTGATTCATTCACATTGGACAGCTATTGTTATAATGGCTGCTGTCATTTTTCTGTTTGAGTAAAAAGTCGTCAGGTATGCGTGGTCTCACGATTCCTACGGCAAACTAGTACGCGGTGGCACACCAGTTGAAATCGCTGCTCTAACCTAAACTAACAACAACAATGATGACAATAATGATGACAGCCGTTTGTTGAGCTCTTCCTATGTCCCAGGCACTGCATGAGCTATCACTGGACATGTTGCTGCTCAAGCAGGTAGATTGTTAGAATTTTAAAAGTCCTTCAGCGTTTATAAGTCTAGGAATGGTGGGTGGTTACATGAACTCCTAAGAACCATCTTCCTTATCCCTCCTCACAATGAGAAGCTAGTCTTGTTTGTTTGTTATCTGACCCTTATTAGATGGATTCCTCTTACAGCAAGTCTAATTTTAAAGATGGGGGGGGGTAGTTGTAGTTTGGGCCACTTACATGAGGCCATTTGACAGCAAAATTCTACCTTAACCAGTTCCATCTATGTATGGTCCTCCCAGAATTTAATGATTTGTTCCTAATATATGGGCATCTTTATTTAGACTTTTGAATGTTAAGTCTGCCATGGTAGTAGGAACACCTTTGTGAAGTAACCAGTGCCTGCAGTCGATCCAGACACTATAGGAGGAGAATTGAGTAGAGATTAGCCGAGCGACCTTTATTTGAATCTTGCCTCTCCCATGTAGTAGCAGTGGGTGAGGAGAAAACTGAAGGACAGTTGCCTCTCTAAAGTATAAGAATTACACCACCCACCTCACAGTTTTTACCAGCTAGGTCTAAAACGGGAACAAAGGAGCCATTGATAAGTCCTTAGAACGTGAGAAATTTAAACTATTTGTACAGGAAACAAACATAGAGTAAAGAATTCGAGAGTTACAGTCTCAGTTTGGAAGTTCTCCATGAAGAAAGTGGATTGACACTAAGAGAGATCTCTGTAAAAAGAGAGAGCAGAAAGAAAATGGTGGTGGGCTCAAAACCGTATCTAAGGACCATCCTCACTGTGGGGTAAAGAAGAGAATCCATCTAAAGAGACAGGGCTGGAGTACAAGGGACAGCTGGGCAGCACAGCTATGAGTGTCTGTCACTGAAGCCAGGGGGAGATGGTAGCCCCACGAAAAGATTTGGGTGAAAGACTTTGCTTTGGTCAAGAAGTTTCTTTTCTTCTGAAGAACATGTTGTTATACACTTTTCCAATAATTTATGTAAAGTTAATTGCTCTATATTTTATATTGAAGTATATCAAAAATATGAAGGATAATAACCTTTTAGTGGAGATGACACGGGTGAATCAGTCTGTTCCGATGGGAATTAAATAGTTAAAATTCTCTCTTTTTCTTAGTCCTGCTCAGTGATTTTCAGCCTTTTTCATCTCATGGCACACGTTACAGTTCTGTGACACACCAAAGTATATATTTTTTGCTGATCTGACCAAAAAATAGGTGTAAGATTCACTCACACCAGATGACTTACTGTGAACACTGTTAATCATTTTTTTATTTGACAGTCTAAGGGAGAAGAGGTCAGTGCTCCTGACTAAACAGTTGGGTATTGAACATGTTAAAAATTATTACGGCACACCAGTTGAAAATTGCTGGTCTAGTTAAATATTTGTCAATTTTATTTATTTCAAAAAGCCAGTTCTTAGTTTTATTGCTCTTTTTTAATGTTTTCTGGCCTCCATTTCCGTTCTGATAGTTCCTTACTTCACCTAACTTTGGGCTAAGTTGCTCCTTTTATAGTTCTTTGATGCATAAAGTTAGGTAGTTTATTGAGATTTTTAATTTTGGGGGGGTAATACAAGCATTTATTGCTATAAACTTCAGTTTTGGAACTGTTTTTGCAGCATTCCATAGGTTTGTTATTTTGCATATTTGTTTTCCTTTGTTAAGAGATTTTTTTAAAATTTCCCTTTTGTTTTCTTCTTCGGCACATTGGTAGTTCATTGGTACATTGTTGAATTTCCACATGTTTCTAGATTTTCCAGTTCTCCCCTTTTGTTACTTCCTAGTGTCACACCATTGTGGTTGGGAAAGATACTCGTATGATTTCAGCCTTCTTAAATTTGCCAAGATTTGTTTTGTGGCTTATCCTGGAGAATTCTGTGCATGCCTGAGAAGAATGTGTTTTCTGCCAGTGTAGGATGGAATGTCATGTATGTTCATTCGGTCCATTTGATCTAAAGTAGGGGTGTCCAACCTTTTGGTGTCTCTGGGCCACACTGGAAGAAGAAGAGTTGTCTTGGGCTATGCATTAAATATATTGCTACATGTAATCACAGGGAAAATCTTGTAACATTTTAAGTAAATTTATGGTTTTGTGTTGCTCCACATTCATAGCCATCCTGAACTGCATGCAGCTTGCAGGCCACAGGTTAGACACCTCCAGTAAAGTATGGTTCAAGTCCAGTGTTTCCTTACTGGTTTTCTGCCTGGATGATCTGTTCATTGCTGAAGGTGGGGTATTGAAGTTCGTCCCCTACTACTGTATTGTCTTCTGTTTCTTCCTTCAAATCAAATGTTAGTATTTGCTTAATGTGTTTAGGTACTCCAGTGTTGTGTGCGTGTATATTTACAATTTTTATATCCTCATGAAAAGTTGACTCTCTCATCATTATATAATGACCTTTTGTCTCTTGTTACCACTTTTGACCTAAAGTCTCTTTTGTCTGACAAATGTAGTTAGCCCAGCTCTCTCGGCCTCCACTCTGGCATATATTCTTTCCATCTCTTCACTCAGAGCCTCCTAGTGTCCTTTGAACTGAAGTGAGTCTCTTGTAAGCAGCATATCGTTGAGTCTTGTTTTTTCATCCATCCAGCCACTCTGCCTTTTGATTGGAGAATTCGGTCCGTTCACATTTATTGTAATTATTGATGTGGAAGGACTTAACTACTTCCGTCTGACTTATTTTCTGGCTGTTTTGTAATTTGCTCCTTCCTCCTTATTCTCTTGCTGTGTTTTGTTGTGAATTGGTGACTGTTGTTGTTGTTGTGATATTCTGGGGGCACAAATGAGAAAGCAGGATTCTTTGGTGAAGACAGTGATGCTGGTGAAAATAGACGGCAGCAAGAAAAGGAGACAACCGAACATGGAAGAGATGGACTCCATGAAAGAAGCCACAGGCGTGAGTCTGCAGGAGCTGACCCGGGCTGTTGAGGACAGGACATCACGGACACCACTCATTTACAGGGTCTTTGTGGATGTCCTTCATTTCTGTGGTATAGTTCCGCCAGATTATTCTTGGTTGGCAATTTTTTTTCCCAGCACTTTCAATATATCATCCCACTCTCTCCTGTCATAAACGCTAAGAAATCCGCTGATAGCCTAATAGGTTAAATCCTCTTTTCTCTTTCTGCCTTTAGAATTCAGTCTTTGATTTTTGACAGTTCCACAGAATTGACAGTTTGACAATGTGTTTTGAGGCGACCTACCAGCTTCCTGATCTTGGATATCCAGATCTGTTCTCTGATTTGGGATGTTATCTGCCATATTAAATAGGCTTTCTGCCCCCTTTTCCCTTCTGTCTCCTTCTGGAACTCCAGTGGTTTGGATAGTGTGTGTTTTTGGTGTTTTTCTGGATGATTTCCTTTAGATCATGTAGGCTGCCTCTAATCCTTCATTTTTTTCTTACTGTGTTATTTCAGAGTTCCTATCCTCTGTTTCACTGATTCTTCTCTTTGAATCTACCCTGATGTCACTGCTCTGTATTATATTTTTTATTTCATTGAATTCTTCAGCCCCAGATATTCATTTGGGTCCTTTTTGGGCTTTGGAAGTGTCCCACTCAGCTAAGGAAACCAAGTCCTCACTCATCAGCTTTCCCTTACCCCCGTGGGAGAAATCACAGGCCACCTAGTTGAGGTCTAAGCTGTGCCAGGGTGGGGTGATGCCAGCAAAGTCAGATTGTTCCTTTTACCTACTTCAGTGCATCCAAACTCGTTTTGTTTTGTTTTGTTTTGTTTTGTTTTGTTTTAGCAGAATGTTGGAACAACTTCTCTGGAAACCTGGACTTCCACCAGGCTCTCTTGTCTGTAGGTGACTTCCCAAGGCAGTTTCTAGACCGCAGCTGAGGGGGCCAGAATTAATCACAGTCTCCTGTGGGTTCCACAACCAATCCCGAGGCTTGGCTACCTATCACCCAATATACCTGGGAGCAAGCCTCGTCCCAGGTCCCTTGGAGTGCGGTGCTGGGTCCCACAAATCCACTGGAAGCACTTCTGTTCGTGGGTGGATGCCCCATTTCTGTCGTCTGGGTGGGGGAATAGAACGAGGGTGTCCGTGTGCCGTGACATTGACATCGCTCTGTCCATCGTCTCCTGCTTGAAGTTGGTGAGAATTGTATTTCCCAAGTGTATTCACAGCACCTTTCTGTTGCCTTTGAACTTCGGTGACCGTTTGTCTGGCTTTAAAGTTCTTTTCTCGTGTGTTATTTCTTGGAAACTTAATAGATGTGGCTCCACAATTAGCATTCTTTGTAGCTGTTTGAGTTTCTGCGATTACTTCCCGGGCCTGTTCCTTATTTCTGAAGTCATTTGTCTTTACGTGAGTGTTTCTGCGTCTTTTTTAGTTCCCTGTCAGGTTCTCTGGAACTGTGGTGTGTATTCAGTCTCTAGGTTCAATTCTTCTTTTGTTTCTGGAAAGTTTTCCCAAACTGTACTTTGGAATATTTTTTCAGTTCCATTATTTTTGTTTCCTCCTTCAAAGATAGCACTTGTGCAGATTTTAGATCTGATTTGTCTTCCATACTATTATTTCCCCTTGTCCTTCTCAGCTGTGGATTTCTGTTGACTGCTTTTATTAATCCATTCCTCCATGTCACTTGCACGGGTGTTCAGCACTGCCATTTTTGTTAATGCGGGTTCCAGTGTGGCCTTCGTTTCTCTGCTAGTTTTAGTTTTTCTTCTCTTTTCTTCCTGAGCTTTACTGTTTTTAAATCAACTTCTCATCATATTTTTCCTGAGTTTTTATATCACTGTATTAAGCTCTTTATTTACTTCACTAATTCATTTGAAATCATGGCTAGGTTGGTGATTAGTCCCAGTTCTCATTTAATTGTTGGCAGCATTTTTCTTCCTTATGTTTTCTAACTATTTGTTATAGCTCCCACGTCCATTCCTCCTTTTTAAATGACACGCGTTTTCCTGTGCCAGCTATTTACAGCTGTCCGTGTGGGAGTGGAGCCAGGGGAGCATTGCCGGCTAGCAGGGGTTGAGCTTGCGTGGGAGTTGCTTTCCCCTCTGCTGCTTCTCAGCAAGTGGACGTGGATGCGGCTGAGCTGCCTGTAACTCAGGTTCTCCCTTCTGCTGTGTCCCACTGTTCAGCTGCTCCTCACCAGGTGTCTCTTCCTGTGCATGCGTTACACTTTCCCTGACACGCCCTAGTTGTGAAGGACAGAGCTGGCCCCTGCCCGATGCTGTTGGCCCACGGACTCTTGTGCTGCATCAGATGGGGGGTTGCTGTTTTCACCTTCGGTGGCAGTACATGCTTTGGAAACCTGTGCTTTCCCAGCTTTCGTTGAGATCTGCAGCTGTGGATGATGTTTTGCAGCATTTCACATACTCCTGTTTGACCTTGACTAGTTTTTTGATGTTCATCCTAATGGGTTTAGGAGTTTCAGAATCTATTCGTTTCAGTGGAGATGAAGTTTGCATTTGTTATTCATCCTTTTCGTTATTTGGGATACTTTCTGAGAAGGAAAGGGAGCAAAGGTACCTTAACTTCACACCTTAAAATCAGAACACAAGAGAATATTTTAAATACAGTGGTATGGTTGAAAGTCAGGTGGTTAACATGAAAGTGGGATTACAGTGAGAAGTTGGGGCGTTATCTATGTGCTGTTCAGGTGACAGCACACCTGTGAGATGTTTAGTACAGAAGAAAAGGGATGGGCAAGAGTTGTGGCCTAATTGGCATGAATTACTTTTCAAGTTAGGGTTTATCTGAGTGTGCTTAAAATTCTGTAGAAAAGAGACATTGAGCGTGTGGAGGCTGGGGACAGGATTAGGACCGAGAACTATGGAAGTATTACGGTCAGGGACGCTGGGGACAAAACCTCGGAGAAGGAACGCTGCCTCAGCCCCAGAAGTCGCCTCATTTGATGTATATACCAGTTGTGCTCAGCATTACCTAAACCACTCACAGATGGACAGTGTCTCCATGAAGTTATTTCCAAGTAAAACAAGTAAAAACATTGTGTTACCTGAAGTTGTTTTCAAGTTATGTGTCTATTTTATGGAATTATTTTTTGTCACTTACATGTAAACTATAAAGGTTAGAGGTATACGACTACAGGCAAGTAGTTCCTCTGAAAGAGGCTTTCCTTGTTTCAAGATCAAAGAGTCCTTCTTGTTTATTTGTTTTTTCATGGTTCACTCTGTTTATTTCAGCACATAGAAATGTGCCCCTGTTTGTTTCAGCTTCATTAGAGAAACTGGGTGTTTGCACTTTGCTGACGTGGGTCCTCTCTCTCACGCAGTCCGTCTTTAATGTTGTTATTTTCATCTTTGGCAGTGGCTTGAACCTGGCGTCTGTAGCACGACTCAGAGGCACTTGGGAAAAGTTACCGAGCAAGTATGAGAAGCACCTGCAAGATCTCCAAGACCTTTTTGATCCATCTAGAAACATGGCAAAATATAGAAATATTCTTAGTAGTCAAAGCATGCAGCCTCCAATTATTCCGCTCTTCCCTGTTGTCAAGAAAGATATGACATTTCTACATGAAGGTATTTAAAAGTTATTTGAAAATTAGCATGTTTAGCTTCAGCTAATTGTAGAGAATTGTGATTTATTATATTGATGTATCTTTTTAGTCTAATGATGATATATCACTTAAATTTTACCCAGTTAAATGCAACACATTTTAAAAAGCCAAAACCCACATTATTGACAAGAAAAATTTAGATGTTTACCCTCTTCGTTGAAACATAAACTTTACTCATACCAAGATCAGATGGTTTGATCATATTTGTTGTTTAGTAATGTTTTTTCCAACTTTTAAAAAATTACTTGACGTGTACAGAAAAGTGCCGAAAAGAAGAGAGAAACCTAATGGATTTTGCAGAAACATCCAGGTAACCAACATCCAGGTCAAATACGAAACACTGCCGGCCCCCCAGAAGCCCCGTGCCCGCCCCTTCCCAGTTACCGTCCGCATCCCCTGCAGAGGCAGCTGCTGCCCTGACTTCCAATGCTGCGGTTTAGTTGAGCTGCTCTTGACCTCTGTACGAACAGAACCGCAGGGCGTGTTCTGTCATTTTACATTTTGGTTTAGTTTGCTTTCTAGTTTATTTTGGTCAGCATTGTAGATTTGGGAGGGATCTTTCCATGTTTTTGAGTGTTGTCCTACTTCATTTTCAAAACTCTTTAGTAACCCCTTACGTGAGTGCGGTCCAGTGGTTTTATCTGTTTGGTTGATGAGTGTTTAATGGCCTCCACACTCGTCTGTTCTGAACAGTGGTGCTGTTACTGCACACATCCTCGCCCACGTCTCTCAGTGCGCGTGCGTTTTTCACGTAACTAGGGTGGGGTTTTCGGGTCTTGATACTTGTTTAATCAACTTGAGAAACGTCCGTCCGGCACTAGCTAGTGGGGTGGAGCGCTGGCAGCGTCATTGGACCTCTCGCTCCTCATCCTCCTACACCTGGTGAAGTTGTGTTTCAGTTTTTACCTGTTCCAGCAGTTGTCTGGTTTAATTTGCATTTCCTGTATTACTAATGAGGAAGAACACTTACATATGTACTTGTCCTCTTGTCATTATCAATATCAGTTCAAGTTTCCTGCCAATTTTTTATTAGGTTGTCGCCTGTTTGATAAACTTTTAAGAATTTTTTATAAATCCAATGTATAAAACAATTTGCCTTTTGACTCTCTTAAGGTTGACTTTGATGAACAGCAAGTTTCTAGTTTTCGAAGATCTTTTACCATGTTTTTCTCCAGTATCCTGCAGTTTTTGCACAGTATTTGTCCTCCTCCATCAGCTAGCTAACTGTACACTATTCTGTTATTTTTCTGGTGCTACACTAGGCATTATAGTATTTATACTTGTTGATATTAGTTTAATATTCATTAGTACTTTTCTGCTCGTCAGGTGTTACAAAGAACTTAGACCATTTTAAATTTTATTTATCCACCTCTAACTCATGTGTATTTGTTGCCATGCCTTTAGTTTCTACGTGATACTACCATTGTTTAGTAAAGTTAGTTTTTATTTAGCTTCACCCATTTGATGCTGAAGTTACTGTTTTTATTCTTTTATGCAGTGCAAAGCTTCCATATTGGTGGCGGGGTTTTTCCTATTGCAAATTGTTCAGTACTCCCTTAAGTGCAAGTCAGATGGTGATGAAAAATCTTAGTTTTTGTTTACTAAAAATATCTTTACTTCATATTCACTCTTAAGGCACAAGTTTGATTGGCAGTTGTCTCTCACCATTTTGAGATGACATTACGTCATCATCCGGCTTCCACTGCTGATGTTGAGAAACCAGCTGTGCCATGTGCTGTTCCTTTGACTGTCGTCTATTCTTTTTCCCATAGCTGCTTTATAATTTTCTTCTCTGTGTGTTTTCCTCTAGCTTTGCTATAATGTGATCAGGTGTGGCACTTTGTTTTGTTTTAATTCTGACTTGTTTGTAAAAGGTCTTGAAACCTGTGTTCTGAGGTTTTTTTATAAGTTTTGTAAAATCCTGTCATTCTATCTTCAAGTTTTTCATCTCCCCTCCTTGGAGCTTTTCTTTAGTGATTTTGATTTCACTTCTGTTAGACCTGATTAATGCCCCTCTTGTCTCATGTACTGTTTTGTGTATTTCTCCTCTCTTTGTCTCATCAAATTCTGGATATTTTCTTTCAACCTATTGTCCAATTTATTAATTCTCTCTTCAACTATGTCTCATTTACTTTTAAATTTATTAGTGAGTTTCTAATTCCAGTTACTCTGTTTTTTCTGTTTTACAGTTTATATTTGTTTATCTTTGTATCTTGTTCTCTGCCAAAGTTCTCAATGTTGTTTTTTATATCTTTGCACATATGTAACTTGGTTATTTTAAAGTCTGTCTCTAATAACTCCATAATCTAGGTCCTTTTGGGTCCCTTTCCGTTGTCTTTTTTGTCCTGTGCATTTTAATCATGTTATCTTTTCTCCCGATGGCCCTGGTTATTTTTGAGGTGAATGCTAGCTATGTATTAAAAAATTACAGAAGTAATCTGAGGTTTCGGATGATGTTCCATTCCTCCAGAGAGAATTAAAGCTTGCTTCTGCCAGTCAGCTAGGACACTATTCTCCAAAACTAGGTTATTCCATTTTCACATTTTGAGGTAACTTAACATTGAACTTTTATCCCCATCCACATTCAGTGCATTCTTAGTCCCAGGATGTCGAATTTCAGGATCCCAACCCAAAGCATTGGAGGCTCACCTGGACTTAAGTTCTTTTTTCTAACCTCAAAAGTCAGGGGCACTACCCAGTTTTCTAGCTCAGCGTCTGCTTTTCTGAAGTCAGCAGATGGCCCTGGAGTCTGGCCCTGGGAAACGCTGAACCTGCCCCAGACCTGCATTCTTCTTGCAGATCTTCTCTGCCTGAATGCCTTAGCGATGACTTCAGACATTTTTTCTATTTTTGTCCAAGTTTTCTGCTCTTCCTCAGTGATGTAGGTCAGATTGCCCAGTCTTCCCTCTGCCCTCTTTCATTATCATTCCTTTTTCATAAGAAGATGCTGGGATGCTCTGACACGTTCCCACAAAACCTGTTTTTGGAAGTATTTTTGGTAGTTATTTCGTTTCCAACTCGTGCTGCGACCCTGAACGATTCACACGACAATGTGTGGGAGTTGTTCGCCATGAGAAGGGGCTGCCGTGTGTCCCAGACCCGCGTGCTTCTCCAGCTTGTCTGCAGGGCCTCAGAGTTCCAGAGGCTCCTTGAGGGCTGCCGTGGGAAATAAGCGGGGTCGTGCTCACTGCTACAGACAGGCGTGGGGAACAGAACGTCGCTGTAGACAGAGTGCCTTTTCAGCGTATTTTCTGCCTTACGGTTGGAACCGGGGACGCGTCAACTGACGTAGTCTGGTCTCCTCACTCTCTTCAAAGTCAAGTAGACCATTTTAAAAGTTATGTGAATTTTTCTCAGAGAACTACTTAGCAGAACAGAAACAAAAATTATGAAACTTATGAACTAGCAAATTTGTGTTAAATGATTAAAGTCATGATTGTAAATTCAAATTCTAGGAAAGGGAAAGTGAGTGGCAAATTAGAAAACATTTATCCTTATGAGCCAACACCTCTTAATTTTAACTAATTATTGCCATTTGGTGAAACAGACCTACTATTATTTTCTCTCTCACCTAATCCCTCCTTTTTTTCTTCAAGAGAAGTCAGAAATTATTGTTTTCATGGGATATCTTCAACTTCTTAAATGTTGACAACTCATTTAACAAATTTTCAGTATTCCAAAGCAAAGAAAACTTACTCTTTGGTTCAATTAAGCCCAGAGCCTACTCTTTGCGACCTCTGGTGAGACCTAAGTCTTCACTGCCCAAAGGAGCAGGTGCATGTTCCCGCCTGAGGGGGCTGAGCATCGGGAGGGTTGGATTTGAGGAGCTGCGCCTTTTAGAAGTATGCCTGTAACATAATAGTTTTAGAAGTTACACTGTTTATCACTTTCTAGTATTGATAATTATTACCCCCTTAGGAGTAGAATTCCTCCCACTAGCTCATTCGCTGGGGGCAGGGCTGAACCATCAATTCTTAAAGCAAGAGTGGCAGTTTGAGAAAGTTCTTAGTTTAAGAATAATAAGTTGACTTCTGCTACCTTTTTATAGATACTTTAATTTAGAAAATTATAAGCTTTTCCTTTTATTCCATAGGAAATGACTCCAAGGTAGACGGTTTAGTAAATTTTGAGAAGCTAAGAATGATTGCCAAGGAAATCCGTCAAGTGGTTCGAATGACTTCTGCTAACATGGACCCGGCTCTGATGTTCCGACAGAGGTATGGTGCTGGAGTGTGCAGGAGTGTCACAGAGTGGCATCAGCAGTGATCCAGTTACAGTAGTAATTTGTCATTTCTGACCATGTACCATTTGTTATATACAGAGTGCTTGCACACACTCAAAGAAGTACTCTATCACAATAACCCTTAAAGGCAGGTGATACTGACCTTCATTTCCCATGTGAAGAAGAAGCTGAAGTGCAGAGCAGTTGGGTAAGAGCAGGATTACAGTTTGCTGAGATGTGAACCCTAGAAAATGGATAGTTCTGTATTGTTAGTGTCATTTAAAGTATTAGCTGACTTAAGTATAAGTTGCTTATCTTTACTGAAGTTACCACAGAAGACAAATACTTTCATCTGGTTTCTAACCAAATTTGTAAAGTATTAATGTGGATATGTCTTTTTTTTTTTTTTACTGAATACTTTTTAGTTACATTTATATCTAAGTCATACTTTCTTCTTCTAAAATATATTTTTTTTCTCAAGTCATGGCACTGCTGTTTATTTGCATGCAGGTTCTTTAAACAGTTTAGAAAGTGCAAATCTAAACATGTTCCTTCTTTAATAAAAATGGAAAATGTTATTTGTATTCCACATTAACCTGATCTTCTAAGAATGCTTTTTAGAATTTATTTTTAATGTAATAACAAAAGCTTCCTCAAATTTCTATGCAATTTAAACATAAAATACATTGTCAGGCTGTTCCCAGTAATTTTTATAATTTTCAGAGTAAATATTAGACTTTTAGTTTTTTATATGATTTTCCTTTGGGCCTATGCATACAGTTTCAGTTCACACAGAGCTTTTAAAAACGAGACATTTACAGAGGCAGACGCAATTCCTCTGGCTTAAAAAACAGTTTACTAAAGAAACAAAAATGCTCGGTTCTTTAAAACAAATTGGAGATGGAGTTTTTGTAACCAAACAGAATTAGTGTGCGTCTGCATCGGTGTTTGGTTTTGTTTTATTTACATTACTGTTCAGGGGTCTTTGCTTTTGTAAGTAGTTGCTCTCGTGGCCACTCTAGTTTAGAAGTCTCCGAGCATGTAGGGAGGGTGTCGCATCTCCTCCCCGCCGTCTCACTGCTGCCCCTGAGAGCCGCTGCCTGTGATGAGAGGTGGCACTGTCCAACAGTGCAGTGTGCTGGCACCAGGGACCGAAGCAGCCCTAGAGGAGAGTTTGTTTGTTTTTTGTCTTTTAAGTTTGTTGTTGTTGTTGTTCCATGTCCCTGGCAGTGGCCCCACCACTGCACGTCGTCTTTCACGGACCTGCACTCACTCACACGTGTGAGCACTCTGGCTCCTGAGGACGTGCTGGGTTGGTGCACCTGCCAGACCAGCGATACTGTCACACTGAGTTCCAGCTCTGCTTTAGCAGTGAACAAAGAATGAAAAAAAACTGAAGAAGAAATTAATTAAACTTGGCTGTTTTCCTGGGAATGGCCCTGGCTAAGTAGAACACAATAAAGAAGGAAATAAGACATTTATAATTAGATTGGACTGAACTTTTCCTGAATTAGTTTCATTTGTCATCCAGTACTGAAATGTACTAATTTTCTTAAGCAAATAATTGCCCATTTTGGCGGTGCATATTCTATAGTATGGACAAAGTAACCCCTTTTATTCTAACAATAATCAGTTTACTGGCTGGAGAACAGAATCTTGGGCTGCCCACACTGGAGCTCTCTGCGCACAGGCCTGGGGTGCGCTGAGGCCAGTGGGTGATTGGAGGCGGTGCAAAAATCTGAGTAAATAGGAATAAAATATAAAAAACAGGATGTTCATTTAATCCAATTATACAATAAGGATATACAGTATTATAAAAATTGTGTTGTATTTTTACTTTTTAAGTTGAATTTTCTGGTTAAAATTTCTCATAAAATACACTGCTCAAAGAAATTCCTGCCCCTGAAAGTGAAATTATGAGTCTTTGTTTCTTGTGATTTCATCCTGTCACGTAAATAAGTGCCTCAAAAATCCTTTCCAGAAAACTGTTTGATAGTTCTATTCCTTAACTTAAGGTTTCCTCCCCTAAAAATCTTGAATTCACAATTTTGGGTAAATAAATGTTTTTCCTTAAGCTTATTAACATAAGCCTCGAATTAGGTATTAAAAATAAAACTGGCCAAAGGAATGTCTTTTAGACATTGTAGAGGTTTTTGGCCTTCAGTACCCATAATTCATTTTATTCTTCTGCATTCCATTAAAGTCGTTTTACTGTTAAGCTACCATTTTTTCCTAGTAAAACTTTTCTGTTCTTCTGTCTCCAGAGTTTTTCTGGCTCTCAACTGTTGTCTTTTTTCTGTGCTTTCCTACTCAAACACATGCTTCAATGTTTGTGGCTCTTGCTTACAGGAAGAAGAGGTGGCGGAGCCTGGGGTAAGTGTAGCGATGAATGCCACTGGGATGGAGACTGCACCCCTAACACACACTGCACCCTTCACTAGTGCACGCGCACAGCATGCGTCTGTCAGCCCTGTCGGCCGCCCTCCTGACAAGCGCCGTTTGCTGGCCAGGGGAAAGTAGTGACGGTCCTGGCTTTTTCCTTTACCTTTTTGTTAGTAACGTTCCCAAAGTCCCTTTTAGGTTTGAATTTAGCAAGGTCAGTTAAGTGATGATGACGGTGATGAAGATAGGAAATATGTGTTGTGTGCTTGCTGTGTGCCATACATTGTTGTAAGCACCTTGTGTGAACTATCTAATTCTCCAGACTACCCTGTGAAATAAGTACTGTTATTCCCACGGGGCGGATGGGGAAGATAGAGTTGTCCAGCCGAATTCTTGCAGTTCACTCGTGGTGGATCCAACCCGGGTCGTCTGACCCCAGAGTCCACACCATTTTCTTCTATAAAATTAAATACATAAATTAAAAACAGGTAAGAGATTTATTAAAAGTACCTTTTTACATCAATTTTCAAAAAAGAGGCAGCTCTTATCTGAACTATTGAGTTAGTGAATAATTGAAATAGAGGATGATTTTAATTCCTCAGATCTTCTAATACCATAAGACTTACAGCACTGATAAAATTTTATATTAAATTTCTCATATTTTTAATTAAAAACTCTCTTACCTCTCTTAAAAGTATAATAAAATCAGAAACTGCCATCTTTTATTCTGGTAGGTTCACATCTCTGCTTCTTTATAGCTAGAATTTTTAGGACCTTATAAATCATCTCCATGGTCTTTTCACTTTTTGATGAAGAAAGATGGTTTTTGTAGATGAAGGGATTGCCTAGGAAGAATTTTGTTACTTTAAGACTGCAGTGAATCGTGAAGTTAGTGCTTTTGTTACATATAAGGAGG
This sequence comes from Macrotus californicus, assembly GCA_007922815.1. NCBI lineage: Eukaryota > Metazoa > Chordata > Mammalia > Chiroptera > Phyllostomidae > Macrotus > Macrotus californicus. Next base: position 24,110 of record VMDR010002606.1, read on the forward strand.
ATTTTTTTGGAGCCACTTACTTTAACTTGAGTCCTGTCTTATTTGTGGTCTCGTTCTCAGTTGGTGTTTGGTGAACTTGAATTTCCTTCTGCCTTTCCCTCCCTTCTTTCTGTGTTTACCATGTGTTTTCTCTGTATTGCACGTTCATGTTTTGGTCTCTGCTGGTTCTTCTCACTGAAAATGGAGATTGAATCCTGGCGTTACTGATAGGAAGGAGAGTACTTGGTGGGTACGTCTCAGCGGGAATCTGAGGTGTTGAGTGACTTCGGCACCACATTCACTGATTATCCAGCTTCAGGTGTGCCTGGATGATGCCAGCAGACACTAGGTATTTTCACTTTTGGATTAGAGTCCTTCCTGTTTTGGAAGTAGGAGGCATTTTGTTGTCAATTACCATGGTTTTCATTTATTAGAAATTTTGCATATATCTTTGATTTGTGGTCTCTCTTTCTCTCCCTGAATATCAAGTAAGATAAAATTAGTAAATTTTTGTGTTAAAAATTTGCTCCTAAATTTTAGGGCTTGATTTTACTGCATTTCTTTGAAACTAAGGCATCAGTTGTTGGACATACAATTATTTTAGGTACCACTGAACTTATACTTCATGAAAGAGCTCTTGTGTGAATTTGAGTATGTGTTTTTATCACATAGCACCCTTTTGCATTCATAAAAAAGGAAAATACAAGCAAATTAAATTGATCAGATCTTTTCTAAAACTTCTTCATATTCAGAATGTGCATCTTCTAAATCACTTTTAGAGTTACTAGCATCTAAGGTCTTCCCTCGGGCAGCATTGCCACAGGTGCTGCCAGGTGTGCTGGTAACGCAGCATTTTGTAAAACACGCCATGGAAGAGTTCAGAGCTGCCGGTGCTCCACTCCTCAGCTGGCTGTGTGAATCTGTGCGGCCAGCCTCCTCTCATGCCTGCTGCGTTAGGAATGTTGTTGGAGTTGTCAGATTCACTACCTCCTTAAAGTCCTTTGGTTCCTGGGTTAAAGAGTAATTTGTGGCCTGGCTGGTGTGGCTCAGTGGATTGAGCCTGTGGACTACAAGGTGGCCAGTTGGATTCCCAGTCAGGGCACGTTGCCTGGATGCAGGCCGGGTCCCCAGGTGGGACGTATGAGAGGCGACCAATCGATGTTTTTCTTCCTGTTTCTCTCTCCTTTCCCCTCTCTCTAAAAGTAAATATTTTTTTAATAAAAGAGTAATTCACTAGTGTCACTGGATTTCCTTCCAAACTACTCGGCAAGTGTTGAAGTTTTCTGCAGGTGTAATCATTGACAGCCACGTCACAGCTCTGCCGGACCAACAGTAATTGAAAGTGGCCATCAAATGTGAGACACACCCCATATCAAAGATCTTAAAATTGTGAGAGAAAAAAACTACCGTAACACTTTTACAAATTTTGTTTCACTCAGTTCACGATGAAAATGTTAGGATCTTAGTATCTGTTTTAAACTGGATATAAGAGCATTAAAGAACAAATTATTATATGTATGTAGTCTATGTATTTAGAATATTTTTGTGTAAATATTAGGCTAATTTAGAAAATCCTTAGATGGTATTTCGGATAATAAAATAATAAAAACCTTTACTGTTTTGGAATGGCAGTTGCCTTTAAAATGAAATCCATCGTAGAGCCTTGCCCTGGGTTGCCCTGTTAGAAAGGACAGACAGCTTTGTGTTTCTCGTTTTCCTTTGGTTCTAGGTGTGGTCCTTGTACAAGGGCGCTGGCCAAAAACAGTAGAATCGGGTGACACTAAGGCTGGTTGAGCTGTGGTCGTTGCTGCCCAGCTTGCAGCTCCATCACATCAGAGACATTGCAGAAGGAAGGTCCCGAGTCCCAGACCCCCAGTCCTAGCACCCACATGGTGCCCAACCATTCCACGTGTGCGGGCAGCCTTGGGTAGCTCTTTACTGCATATCTATCTCTGACTGTATTGAATTGAGGATAAAACCTGCTATTTTTATTATTGGTGGTCTCTTTGAATTTTGGCCAAATCTGGTCAGCATGCTAGGAGTGGGCCTTCTGCAGACTGGTAGGTGATGGCAGTGGCATGTCCAAAGCAGCTCTAGGAGCCCCTGTGCTGAAGGACCCTGATGGCTGCGGATGGGCTTGTCCTGACTCAGACTCTCGCCATATATTCAGAGTATGGGGGACATATTTCCTTGTCACTGTGTGCCATGCGTTACATAGGCATAAACACAAGTCTGGTGAAATTCACTGCTCAGGAGGGGATTGTTGTTTTGAATTCTGAACTTTGCCAACTCTTAAAACTTAGAACATCGCCATATGTGCCATATTACTTTACATTAATGCTCTTCATCTTTTAACTCATTTACATCAGCATGCGGTAGCATTAACAGAAACAAAATTTTCTTAATCTTCAATGTGCCACGCTTACTTCTCATCGTTACAGCCCCTTATTGTGATCTCCATCTCCTTGCAGGTCACTGAGTCAAGGCAGCACAAACTCGAACATGCTGGAGGTGCAGGGAGGTGCTCACAAGAAAAGAGCACGCCGTAGTTCTCTGCTTAACGCCAAGAAACTCTATGAGGATGCCCAGATGGCGAGGAAAGTGAAGCAGTATCTTTCCGGCCTGGACGTGGAGACAGATGAGGAGAAGTTCCAGATGATGTCATTGCAGCTGGAGCCTGCATACGGTACCTGTGAGTACAGGTCTTCTCTTGTGGCACTAGATAGCACAATAAAATAGAAATTTATTTCTCTAGAGTGATGCTGAAGTCCCAAGAAAATTAACTTTCGATTACAAAAGACTACTGACATGAGCCCGGCATCACGTTACCCTGCTAATCAGAGAATCCCATCCCATCCCTTCCCAGTGATTACCTTATGTAAGAAGTAGAGGGCTAAGAAGTTCATCTTTAAGAAGCATTATATATAGTCTTCTTGCAAAAACTGGAACGTTATACCAAAGGCCTTCCATTGAAAACATTTTTACCTTCATCCCTAAATTAAGATTAAAAATGAGTGAAATGTCAACCTTTTAAAAAATTTCATGGATAGTATTTACTAACAAGAAAATACAAGAAGCTCAGTTAAAACACTGTTAGATCAGAGGTGTCCAAAAGTAAGGTAAAACAAGAAAAATTAGACACATTCTGATGTTGTTAATATATAAAAAATATGATTGGCAAGAGAGAGCCTATTCTCAGCATCAGGTGGGGTTTGGAGGATTGGTGTTTTCTTTTTCTGAGTACAAAACAGAACGTGTGTGTGCCTGGGCCAAGGAAGTCCTAGTTGTGAGAGCAGCAATCGGACTGTGTGTTGTAACAACAAAGTAAGGGTGGCCTGAGGTTACAGGTACAGGGGGTGTGAGTGTGTGCCCCACTAGGACGCACAGAACCTGTTAAACGTTGACAAAGCACTGGAGGGGAAGGGTCAGGTTGTCTGTTTCTGTGTCTGATTCGCTGGGGGGAAGTGGTGCCCATGGTAGGTTGCCCCTGAGGTTGATAAATGGTGTGGTATTTGCATGGCGGTAGAAAAAGTCTGTCACCAGTAGAAAAGAGAAAGTGGAAGTATAACCCAATACCGATCTAAAACTGTCAGATCTGACAGTGACTTTTAAAAATATAGGGGAACGATTCATTCGGTAAAACTTGTTGTAAAAATAGTATCTTGAACACTTCTACTGGTAGGAAAAGGAAAGGAGTGTGTTGGAAAAAACACCTGTGAAGGACGGAGACAGAGCGTGAGTCTCATTTATTACCACTTTAGCAAGGTTCTCTTCATCAAGCAAGGGTTTGGGGTATGTTTTATCTCTGATTCTTTCTACATCAAACCTATTAAATGAGGAGGAAGAAATAATAACAAACTGTTAGTGAGAGCTTTCTACATGCTAAGTACTGTGTAAACACTGTCATTTGCTCCTCCGCACCCACGAGGTGTGCGGTGTTGGGATTGTGTCCCAGGGAGGCCATGCAGTGGAAGAGTCGCACAGAGTACAGTGCTGGAAAGGACTTGAGCACCCTCTTTCCTTTTCAGTCTGAGGAATATGTGTGGCTGTTACAAATAATTAATATGTATAGACTTGGAAGGTATGTGGGAAAATTTCTTACCACACATTGGCTGTTATGAATATTGTCAGCCATGGGAAAATAGTACATGTTGAAAATAAAGACTGAAAAAGTGTATAGAATCTTTAAAATTTGTGTTTTGTTTGTTTTATTTTAGACTGATTTATTTTTAGAGAGGGAGGAAGGGAAGGAGAGAAACGTCAATGTGTGGTTGCCTCTCGCACACCCCTTACTGGGGACCTGGCCCACAACCCAGGCATGTGCTCTACCTGGGAGTCGAACTGACGACCCTGTGGTTCGCAGGCTGGCGTTCATTTCACTGAGCCGCACCAACCAGGGACAAAATTTATTTGTGTTTTAATGTTCAAAACCATATACATATTTCATTTATTAAAGCATTCTGGTCCTGCTTTGAGTGATAATCAAAATTATTTTTTCCCAAGTAACTTAATAGACTTTATCATCATATGATTATGGAGCCCAATTTATTATTATTTCTGCTTTCATCTGATAAAAGGATATTTATTTTGTCTCTTGTTTTCACTATCAGCTGTTCTTTGTTCCCTAAATCTGATTTGGGATATTCAAAAGCACAGGCATCTTTTTTATGCTTTGCTCATTGTTAAAATGTTAAGGCCCAGAAAGATTCCACTACTTCTCTCTGCATTCTTCCTGTGCCCCCACCCCACCCCACACACACATGGAGACCTGTGTCTTCTCACACCCGTCTAGACTCATCTCTGTTTTTTCTCATAATACTAAGTGATGCCCTTCATTGCATACCTAGTATTGATTTAAAATGAGATAACCTGTGGACTTTCTTAAACTAAGTTTTGTGAAAATTTATCCAAAGCACATTTTTTTAAATTGGTTTGAGAGTCTTCATTTGATTTCTAGTGTAAAATTAATTTTTAAATGTTTAAATAATGACCATCCCAAACTCAAACAATAGTTTGTTGTTGAGCATTGTAGAATTTGGTTTTTCCTAGTAAGTCAGTATATGTGGGCTTTGCCATTCATCTGTTAACTCTTTTATATTTAAAATAGTCTTATGACATTTTTCTTTGTATTGTAGCAATTAATGAAATGTCAGTAGAGAATTGGTTAGTACTGAGAGGAGGGGAAAATGTGTTTTATGCTCTAACTAAAAGATGGTAACGTCTTGTTCAGCTGGCCAATGAAACACTGCACGTTGTCCCTGGGGAGTCCCTGTGTTTTGACTTTCTGAGCCGTTCTCTAATTCTCACCACTCAGATTATCCCTTAGGCTCTCAAAGTGAAAGAGTAGCAGCTAATAGTTATAGTTGGGCTGGGACAGGGAAGAGTTGCTAATTTTGCTTTTATCCTGGCGTTGAAAACAAACACCTCACAGAGTGCTGAGCTTCCCTGAGGACTGAAGAACTGGAAGTGCTGCCTGAAGGGGGAGCTTGTTCCTGAGGACCACAGTGCTGACCGTAGACGAGAGACACGGCGAATTCAGGGATCTCAGTTGACGCTCATTGTCATGTGGTCAGCTGTGTCTCTGGGATTCCTCTGTATAACTTGTGCTGTAATTCATGCAACAAGCACTAAGTATCGGTCTCTCTCAGTCACTGGGCATGTGCTGTCCTTGCTCTCCCATTAGTTACAGTCTGACACGGGTGGGGCACAGAGTAGGTTTGCAGTTGTGAGTGCACACGCACAGTTTAGTCTTATATTATTATGTATTCGTTATGGTTATTTTCCATGCACACTACTGTGAACTTATTTTTGCCCACCACTGCAGCTTTCAGTACCAGGGAGGCTAATGCTGGGCAGTGCTAGATCGTGCAGGCCTCCTAGGCCTTGTTTGGGGGGTTTGGATTCTGACCCTGAGAGTAGTGGCAAGTGGTTTGAAGGTTCATGCTGGGCATTTGAAGAAGGAAAGTGTTAGGATGGGATTTTCACGTTGGAAAGGTCACCCACTATTGTATGGAGAAGCTCGAAGGCACCAGAACTGATACAGTGAGGGGAGTATTTCAGTGATATGGATGAGAGGGTGTCAGCTCTTCTGGTCCCAGGTGCTTTAGGAGCTGCAGGCTTTGGTGCAGGCTTGGCCAAGGCCAAGAACCACATCACCCACAACCAGTTAAACAGATGGCACAGAAATGGCACCAACAAACCCTGACCACAGAGATAAGGGTGTCCTAAAGGGGTGGAACCCAAGCTCCCTAAGGAACATGCTCTTTGCCAAGAAGTACAACAGAAAGGGCCTGAGGAAGATGGAGGTCAGCTATGCCAAGGCCATGAGTGCAGATGCCAAGGCTATCAGGCCCTCAAAGCCCAAGGAGGTCAAGCCCGAGATCCCAAAGGGCGGCAGCCACAAGCATGACTTGCCTACATTGCTCCCCCCAAGCTTAGGAAACATGCTTGTGCCTGTATCGCCAAGGGGGTCAGGTCCTTCCAGTCAGAGGCCAAGGCTCAAACCATGGCTCACGCTGTGCCTGCGGCTACAGCTGAGGCTCCAAAAGGTGCCCAGGTTCCCAGGGAAGTTTCAGTGTGGAGGTCTCTGCTGGTGTGAAGACGGAAGGACTGGTGTGATCCTGGGCTGCTCTCTGCATGGTGCTGGTGTCCTCCCGTGCTCTTGCGCAGATAAACCTATGGTGGGGTCTGTCACTCACACACTCTGTATCATAAATAGTGTAGACGAGAGGGTATTAACTGGTCTTCAGGGTGAGGTAGGGGTAGAGCTCATGAAGTTAATGGATTTAAAAAGTATTTAGGAAGTAAAAGTATAATTCCACAAAAATTTTAGAGATAAAACTTTATAATACTAATGTGAAGTTATTTTTTAAAAAGTTAATCTATTTTTGTTTTAAAGAAGTAGTTTTAATGCAGCCATTTATTGTCAGTGGCAATAACCCTGCTCTAAAGAGTGCAGAATTAGCCCAGCTGGTGTAGCTCAGTGGATTGAGCACGGGCCTCTGAACCAAGAGGTCACTGGTTCGATTCCCAGTCAAGGCACATGCCTGGGTTGCAGGCCAGGTCCCCAGTAGGGGGCACACAAGAGGCAACCACACATTGGTGTTTCACTCCCTCTCTTCCTCCCTTCCCTCTGTCTATAAAAATAAATAAAATCTTATTTAAAAAAAAAAAGAGTGCAGAATTATGTGTTTCTTACTCTCTCCTTTTAGTGACCAAGAATTTGACCGAGAAAAGACTGGCCAGATCAGCAGAAATGTCTCCAGTGCCTCTGCGGTCAGCTGGCCAAACCCCGAAAGCCCATCTGCATCAGCCCCACAGAGTAAGCCAGGTGCTTCAGGTGCCAGCTGTTAATTTGCACCCCACCCGGAAGAAGGGGCAGTCAAAAGACCCTGCCTCACTGAGTGAGTACTCACAATTAATACCGCATGCATTCAGTTGAAATTTCCAGGGGAGTTAGAATGAAAAATAATCACCAGTGCAGGTGCTCAGGAGATCAGCCGTTGGGTTTTGTGTAATGTAATCATCACTTGTGAATAAAAAATGTGTCATTTTGCCTGTGGGTATTTGATAGCAGCATACACATTCTAACTGCTGACATTGGAATTCCTGTAATTATAATTGTATCAACTGAACACCTGACAGCAGTGCACCTGGGCACCAGGGGCTTGCTGCAGTTGGAGGTGCGTTGAACCCACGCAGATGCAGCCTGTGAGAGTGAAGCTGCTTGTTCCGAAAGCCACTGCATTTTGGCCTTTCATCGGTGACCACTTCTAAAGACGTAGCTGGGAGACAGGAAGAGACTGTAGAGTACACGAAGCACAGATTGTACTTCCCCCTCTGTTAATAATTATCAAAATTACTTTTATTTGTTGTTTATACGTTACTGCTATTTTCACTCTCAGAGGGGAAGCCAGATTAGATTTGGTTCCTAACATTATTCAGTAGGACACATTCAGTAGGACTTTGTGAAAGGTGAATGTAATTTGATTTCGTTTTGAGATCCAAGTTGAATAAAAATGCCTCATCTTTGCCAAATGTGCTATCTGGTGATACTCACAGACAACTGCACTAGAGTAAGTTTGCTGTTATGCCGGGATGTGTACAGAACAGGCAGTGCTTTGAGGGCAGGCGGGGTAAGGTAGGGCTTCCGAGAAGGTTCTTGGAGGTAGCACCCAAGCAGAGCCTTCAAGGTTGATGAGGAAGGAGGTCATCAGGCAAAGATTCCAGAGCAGTTGCTTCAGGCCGAGGGAAAGCTTGGCATCTCCGAGGAGCGACAGGCAGTTTGCTGCCTCTGGGTGCACAGCTGCGGGAAGAGTGTGGAGACAAGAATCATCAAAGCTGACAGCACTTGTAGAGCGTCAGGCATGGTTCTGAGTGCTCTGCTCACTTTGTTATATTCATTTCAGCTTCTCTAGGGAGAGAAGCCACGCTCCCTCGACGGGAGACCATAGAGGGTCTGAGTAACTTACACACCACCAGTGAGGGTGGAGCTGGGAGGTGAGCCCAGGCCAACTGGCTCAGAGTTCTTGCCTTTAACCACTGTGCAGAGGGGCATCCACAGGCTGAAGTGAAGTCATAGCATGCAGAAATTAGAAAGTGGCGGCCGAAGCAGCCTTGTCAGTGGCCAGCTGTCAAAGCGATTGGCGCAGGGGAAGTGTGGTCCAGTTCATGTCAGAGAAGGGCCGGAGGGAGGGCCGCGAGGCTGGGCCAGAGGCCTGGATGGAAAGCTGCTGCCACAATTAACTGGAGATGCTCAGAGCCTGAACTAGTTTGGTAGCTGTGAAAACAAAGAGAATTGGTTGTAAAATTGGTGAAGCCGATCAATGTGCTTATATGAGGAAGAAGCGGGACAGGCCTAGGTCTGGCTTCTGCCTTGGGTGTCATCACCCGAGATGCGGTGCTACCACCTATCCCAGATAGCCCTCTTCCCTCCAGTTGTAATACAGCTGTTACCTAGACGACAGATACATTCACATTAAAGTGGCTTTGAAGAAAAGGTGGTGTGAGGGTGCTGTGATTTGTACTGTTTCAGGTCAAAGGGCTGCTGGTCACTGTGCCGAGTCCACGTCAGAGTTGGGCTTGTGCTATGGGCTGGGGGCCGCGGCGGCAGCTCGTTGACACTTCGTAGAGACGTGCGTAAGAATGTCAGCATGTTGAAACCATTGCTGCGTTTGATGTACGCTAAACAGGACCAGCTGTTGGACAAGAGCAATGATAGAACTTTGCAGGAATGTTTCCAGTGGGCTGCATCCTATTTTTCTATAAATTCATGATTCTTTCTGTTGTCTACTTCTCTCCTGTAGTGTGAATTTAGTGCTCTTGAAAAGGGCTGGCCTGGCAGCCCTGCAGCCTCTTCCGTACCCCCACAGCACAGACGCAGCACAGGTAGTGCCAGCGCCAGCATCCCCCACTGCACGCCACATGCCTCGCCCCGACTCGGAGAGGCCACCTCTAGAGGGGAGGGGAGAGTTGGAATCCATGCCTTCTCTATTAAGATTTCCAACAAGTGTGCCAATTGTGAGGGGCGGGACTTACACTCAGACTGTTCAGGCGTTTTCCCTTACGTCACAAAACAAACAAGACCTGTTACAATCTGGTCTGTGCTGACTGGCTGATTTGAACAGACGACCTAGAGGTGAGAATCTCTGTGTCCATTCCCCAGTCATGTAGTCCCGTTTGTCATGTACGCATTTCAGTTGAACACACTGGCCATCGTGCATCGTGGCTTGAGTTACGTAGTGACCGAGGCACCGACAGGCGTGCTCATTGTCACGTGCTGCTTACTTGTTTCTTCGGTCTCACTTTTAGGTGCCAGTTCACCTCAGAAAGTTTTGGGAACAGCTGAAGAAATTAGTGGTAAAAAACATGCCGAAGACACTATGTCCGTGACGTCTTCCTTACATTCGAGTCCTCCGGCGTCCCCACACGGTTCCCCACGCAAAGGTAAGACCAGGCGGCACTTTGAAACACGTTTTGTTTTTCAGTCTGTAGTAATAACGAGGTTGGGGGAAGAGCACACCTTCTCATACTTTCTGAAGTCCCCGGTACGACTGTGTAGGACTCCTGTCTTCCAAGTGTGTTCCGTGCTTGACAGAGGACGGGCTTGGGTGAGAACACAGGCGGAAGTCACAGTTGTTTTGTTCTGTGCGGATTCTCGTTGTTGCTGGTCAAACTTCCCATTATGTAAAACTTTTGTGGAGTATTTGAAAATAAGAATTTCTACAAGAAATTGTTTTTAACCAACAGCAAGATTTAGAGAAAGAAACAAACATTTAGGTTCATGCATTCCTTTCTTAGTAAAATGGAGTATCACCTTTTTATTAATCAGGGTTTAAAATAACCTACACCCTTATGGATTTTTACATTTATATTTATACAGAACCTCTTGAGGTAAAAAAATCTGAAATCACTCATATTCATGTACATGTTTTCGTAGTTCAGACCGAGCTTCTCTGGACCGCCCTGGCCAGTGTGCTCAGAGATGCATTTTACGTTAGCGACGCTTGTAGCCTCCTCGCTGGTGTTCCCCTGGCCTGTGTGTGCCCTGTGGCAATAGAGTCGTTGGTCCTGGCGTTGTCCTCGCAGGTGTTAGAGAATCGCATCTTTGAATAATCACAGCACAGGATGGTGCGTGGTCAGCGGGCAGAAGCTTATGAACTCCAGCAGGAAGGAAAAGCTTTCAGAGCTTTCCTCGGCTCCCGTGTCCTAAGTTCCATTTCAGTTTGGAAGGGCTTTTTCTTATTCTTGCCCCTTGTGTGGTGCAGTGAGGTCAGATCTGGTTTGGACCCTGACTTGTCCCTTCCTACTGCTGTGTCACTACAAGCAGCTGATCCACACGGTCAGGTTTCCTGTCTGTGAAGTGGGGGAAACCACGTGTTTTAGGGGACTTATGTAAGGACCGAGTGAAACAATACGTGTAACAGCTGGGACATGGTAAGTGCTCAGTGAACTGGAGTGTCTCTTCCCCTATGTCAGCCCCTGGGCAACAGAGCTCCGTGCCTTCCCTGCACTCCCCTGTCACCTGGCTGAGCCTGGACTTCTCACTCAGGGGCTACTAAGAACAGCTTCGTAAAAATCAAACAGGACATGATTTTGTGAGGCGCCCTGGTCTGCACCCCCCACCCCCCAATCTCAGTGGTCCTCTCAGGTTGGGGCCGTGGTGGGGAAGGGCACGCGATGGTCCAGAGCGGCGGGCCCCCGTGCTCCCTCTGCGCTGTCAGGGCACCTTTGCCTGCTCCACCCTGTGGCTTGGAGGGCCCATTGAGACGCCCCCGTGACCAGGGGACCATTCTGGTCTCCGGCCAGTGCAACCTGCGGGGAGAGGTGTCAGGATCAGGAGTCTCCCGGCAGAGCGTCACACTCGCTGCCAGAAGAGGATGTCCTTCCTCCGCCGGGTCTTTCCTTGTGAGCCTGTCAGTCCTGCAGAGGATCCACAGGAACCTGGAGAAGTGCTTTTATTCAAAACTGTTTCCAGTTGTTTTTACATATGTTTTTTCCAAACCCCAACCGAATAGTTCTGTGTATTTCCACAGACAGTTTTTTTGCCTGTAGTCTGTGATTAGAAAAATGCCATTAATCTGCATCTATTGTTAGGGTCATTGCCTAGTTCTTGCTAACCTTTGGAATTAGTTCTTCGGTTTCTAACAATTCAGAAAATAAGCCTATCTTTGTATTTTTCACATGGAGAATTTAAACAAGAACTTTATCCTTTTTTGTATTTTATTTAAGTATACTTGGTGTACCAAATTATATCAGTTCCAGGTGCACAGTACAGTGACTCAGCATTTACCCACCTTTCAGTGTGCTCTGCCCTCTGACTTGAGCTCTCACCTGTTGCCGTGCACACGCCACAGTGCTGACTGTATCCCCTTTGCCACCTTCACCCATCTCCCGCCCCTCCGTGAACAAGAACTTTAAAAGGGAGAACTCAAGAGGCCTTACCCCCTCTCCTCCCCAGTGCATGAAGAAGGCAGCCTTTCCACCTTGGAGAGATGATGGGGTCGGAAATTGTGCTTTATAAATACATTTATCATGCACACTGTTTGGATGTCCTCTCTGATTTTTGCTAAGCTTCTTTTTTAGTAGAATCTGCGTGACACATTCTAGAGGTAGTTACTTTTGAGAAGTACTTTTGTCATATTTTCGCTTATGATTTTACCAGCTTGGCTTGCAGCTCCTTGTGCTCCAGGGGATCTGTGTCCTGTGGTCTGTCGTGCAGTGACTGCTGGGCAGTGCTGCGTACCAGACTCTCTGGGCATGGAAATTCATGTCGCCAGGTTTCAATTTCTCAAATTATCAAGACATTAGAATTTTTAACAGTGAAGTCTTATATAAACCAGCTTAATTGTGATTAACTGGAAAGAGTTAATTGACCATGACAGGGTTTTTGCATTTCTCCCTCCAGTTGGCAGCATCCTATCTGATCCCAGCACCCTGCTGCGGCTCTCAGGGTCTACCTCATCCCCTCCCAGTGAGACCAGCACCGAGATCAGTGGCCACAGCTGCCCCGGCATAGGTGGGGTTTACTTGCAAAAGAAAATCCTTCAAATTACCAGGAGCACAGCCAAAAGAACAGACAGAACCAAGAAGGCCACTGAGGAGAATAGAGACAGGACAAGTTGTGAGAACACAGCCAGAAAAAGAATCACCTCCCCGTTTAGAAGACTTAGGGAAAGAACTCTTTCAAGGGAGAGACTAGCCAACAGCACAAAAGAGGACGCAGACCGCCGTCAAGCTGCACAGAGCTCTGAGAGAGAGGAGGGTGTTGGAAGCACCATCAGAGATGAGGAAGGGGGTGACACCTCTCGCTCCGGTAGCCGAGGCCACAGCAACGCTTTAAACTGCTTCCGTACACGCTGCCAGTCTAAAAGGAGGAAGACACTCTGAAGTTCTTACTTCATTTTAGTGTTAAATTGGTTTCATTTATTACTGTAAATGTAGCTTAAATGTAGTCATTTGTTAAATAAAGCTTAGGCAAACAATTTAGTGAAATACTATTACAAGTATTTTATGATTAGTGTTACACGGTCCTCTAGCAACAAAGTCCTATTGAATTAAAGTGCCTTATTTTTATACATGTTATTTAATTAATGTCAGTAAACTTTATACTCTTGTGTTCTGTACTTGGCTTTATTTCCTACCAGTAGTGGCTGGGTCTGTGAGGGAGGCAAGTAGAGACCTTTTCAGAACCACTGTTTACGTTCGCGCCAACCCCCAGTAACGCTCTGCTCAGACGAGCCTCTGCCTCAGAGATTTTGTTGCTGTCTTCGTCCTGCAGCTGCTTTAAAACAAGCTGAAGGGAAAGAAGTGTTCGGGAGGCCGCAAACCACACCTCGCCCACGTACCTTTGTCATCCACTCTTCACGAGTCTCTGAGCAGAGGGGAGTAACTCAGCAGGTGCAAAGGCACCCAGGAACCTCGTTAAACACGCAGTTACTCTTTTCCAACAAGACCTTATGAATCTGAATTGTCCGAAGTGGGCCCAAGAATGTGTCTTAATAAGCTTTCTAGGTGGTTGTTAAAGTTGATCATGTTTCCGAAATACCGATCTCACACACGGATGAAATTTTTAAGCAATAAAGCAGGCCTGTCCCCTAGGATAAAAGAGCAGTGCTTTTTTTTCTTTTGAGAACTGGTAAATATTGTTTATCACAGTTTCCACTCGGTGTCACTTTGCGTTAGAGTCAGGTGTGCAGCACAGTGGCCAACCTCACACTCACGAGGTGCTCCCCCAGTGTTTCCTGTCCCCGCCCGTGGCCACATGGAGTTCTGCAGTGTTGGTGACTCTTCCCTGGGCTGTCCTGCACTCCTGTGGCTGCCAGTTTGTAGTTTTTAATTTCTTCACCTTTTCACCCAGCCGCTCAGAACTCCTCCCATTTGGCTACCATCAGTCTGTTCTCTGATCTGTGAGTTTCATTCGGTGTTGTTTAAATTGAATTTATTTTTAATTTGTTTACCACACCTGTTTTCTTGGTCCTTTCGAAAACTGACCAGTTGATTCCTGGAGGGCACTGAGAAACAGCAGTGATCGATCCCACGATCAGAGAGCTGGGCAGGAGTCGAGGCGGGCTTGGCTTGTGTCTGGCCCTGTAGCCACATATAAATCACACGTTTTCTGGGTCTTAATTTTTCTCTCTGAAAGAGTTAATAAAACTGCTTAATAAGGTTATTCAGCACATTTTCTCCTTTAATGACTTGAGTTATATGTGAGTATAAAGCCTGTAGTTCTTGAGGTGCTCAGGGTTTAAACCAAAGGCTGTATTACCTGTTGAGCCACATTCTCTCAGTGAACAAGAAAGTGATTGTTCGCTTCCTTGGGCCTCCTCCTTGCTGGGATTACTGCAGCATTTTCTTTTATTGCTAGGCAGAAGAAGTTTGGTTACTTTTCCAACACTTACCAAAACCAGCTCCTCTGGATATTTAACTGTCAGGCTGCACATCTGTTTTGGGAGCCTTCCACCTCACTCTGTCTCCAGCCCTTTATTCCAGGGAATGCAGAAGAAAATCTCCCTAGCTGTATCTGCTGTGCAGTAAGTCCCAGAACAGTTTAAAAGAGGTAGATGCCATTTTTTTCCATAGCACATTCTCCGTTAGTTCAGCTGTTCCATGCAGTCTTCACCAAAGTTGGTGAAGAAAAAGAAAACTAGGTGTAAGATCAAATCCAAATCTAAAGCCATTGATTTAAGAATACTAAATAGCTTTCAACTTGGGGCAAGACTTCTTAATGACAAAAGCAGAATATCTGGGGTAAGTATCTGTAGTTTGAAAAAGCAAAAATACAATTTTTTCCCTAGACTTCTGATTCCCTCCCACCCCCACCCCCAACGCATCTGAAGGTGGTATTTTGGACACTCAGATCAGGCCATGAAATTTTGTGTTAATCAAAGGTGGGGATGTAAGGTTAAAAAGAAGTTGAGAAACTCCAGATGTCTACTTTTTCATGTTTTTAGTATCTTAATGCCTTCTTGTTTCATGAAATGCTTGTAAATGTGTGAGAACCTAGGGCAGAGGGACCTCTGGACTAGTTTTCTCAGTAATGCTGGACCTCGACTTCTCTGTTTCTTGAATTTGCTGTTGAATTGGGGTGGTGTGGGCAGATGAGGGCAGGCCCTGTCCCCGACCACACCCGCCACCCGGTTTCCTCTTTCGTAGTGTGATCACTTGCCTTCTCTCGTGCAGGTTACGCACTCGCACCGTCAGCTAAATCTGACAACTTGTCGGACTCCAGCCACAGCGAGATTTCTTCACGGTCCAGCATCGTGAGCAATTGCTCTGCCGACTCCATGTCTGCAGCTCTGCAGGATGAACGGTGTTCCTCCCAGGCGCTCACGGTCCCCGACTCCACAGGGGCCTTGGAAAAGACTGAGCACTCCTCAGGGACAGGAGACCACAGTCAGCTTGGCCCCGGGTAAACACCCTCGCCTGTGTCCATGTGGCGGGACCTGAGCCAAGTGGGCACCACTACCCCGTGGGGTGCTGGCCCGGGGGTCCTTAGAATACAAAGGCCAAGCAAGCCTTCACTCTGCTGCCTATGCGGATAGGTGCGGTTTTGAAAGATGTGTGGGTGCTCGTTCTTTAAGTGTTACTGAATTCAAGTAACTTGCTGTCACAGGTACCTTTTCTGTCGGTAAGAAGTCAAAGGGAAGTTGCCGCTGCTGTGGGGGTGGTTGCGTTCTGGCTCTCAGGTTAGAAATTGTGTAAAAGGGTTGTGTGGTGGGAAGCACCCTCAGGGCGGTGTGCACTGCGGACAGGCTGGGGGAGTGGCGCGTCCTTGATCTTTGCTCTCTGAAAGAGTGACTTAGGGAATTACCAGCTAGCAAAAGAGTTCAGCTCTAAATTTCTGTGTAGAGTCAGGCAAAATGGAAATCTCTAAGTATTGAGACAGTTGATTCTAAACTAAAAAGTAGTGTTAGCTCTGGTCTACTTTAATGTGAAAAATGTAAAATACAGAGGGCTTCTAAACTGTGATTTTCTGGAGCAGGGGTCAGACTTTCTGTGAAACTTAGTAAATGTTTTAGGCTCTACAGACCATTAGGTTTGTTGCAACTGCTCAGCCTCATTTCACCGAAACAGCCTGAGATGATACGGAAACAAATAAGCATGTAGTGTCCCAATAAAACTTTATTTACAAAAACTGGGAGAGGATTGGACTTGGGCGGGGGGTGAAGGGCTAGATATTAAATATTTTAGGCTTTGCAGGCCACATACACGGTCTCGGTCTCTAATTCTGTGGAGAGTTCTGTTCTGCTTTAAAATGTGAAAACCATGCTTCGCTCTAGACCACACAAACTGAGGCTGTGGCTGGTAACGGCCCATGAGCCTCAGTGTGGGGACCCTGCAGTCAGTGACAGGGTGCACGTGATAGTAGGTGCTCGGGGAAGTCGGTGCTGTGCTAGGAGAACCTCAGAGGCGCATCCCTGTGGTTGGAAATTCTTAACTCTGCACGCATCGAGAGACTCCAGCATTACGTTAACCCGGCGTAAAAGTGTGTACTTAATTTTGTTCATTTCAAACATCATTTTTCATTCTCGTTTGCAATCAATTTTAGACAAATTCTGGAGGAAACCTCAGTAAATATTTCCGTTTCTTCGGTGTATGTCTCTAGCCAAGTACTAACACTAACGCCAGCGGCAGTTTAGTGAGGCCTGAAGGACGGTGGGGCTGGTTTCCTCCACAGGGTTAGTTCGGCATGGACACTTGTGGTCCGAGGCCTGTAGTCGCTTGTAACCTTTAGTGCCTGCTGTGGACAGAAGAGCGTTTTCCGGTAAGCTGGTAAATTGCTTTTACTCGTTGTCTCCGATTTAGGTGGACAGTGTCAAAGCCTTCTCTCATCAGGAGCTTAGCCGTCGCATCTTCCATGAGCAGTGACGAGATCTCCCATGAGCACGTGGTCATAGACGCAGGCGATAGTGGTCGTGGAAGCTGGACTTCCTGTTCGAGCAGTTCCCATGACAACTTCCAAAACCTTCCAAACCCAAAAGGCTGGGATTTTTTGAACTCTTACCGACACACCCATTTGGAAGGCCCCATTGCTGAAGTTGAGCCCCCTGACTGCGAGCCCCATTCCTGCCCTAAAGGCTGCCCTAGAACTTGTGGTCAGTGCAAAGGCAGCCTCGAGACCAACCAGGTGAGACAGAGTTGGGCCTCCTCCAGTTCTCTGTCGGACGCGCATGAACCAAACTACGGGACAGTGAGGCGGAGGGCATTGGAGAGCGCCCCTGCTGACTCACCCGAAGGCTTCGACCCGAAGGACGGCACCGACCCGGTCTATAAAACTGTCACTTCAAGTACAGAGAAGGGCTTGATTGGTGAGTTCTGTGTTCTGTTGTATCGGTGGCATTTAGAGCTGCAGTGGTAAAAATGGCACTGGGACATCCTGGTCTAGAATTCCTGGAAAAAATCTCTTCTTTCATGTCAACCTCTCTTTCTTCCCTCTTCAAATTATTTTTTTAAATGTTCATGATTCCTCAAGGGCTTGGGACAGGTATTTGTGCCTGTTGAAATGAGGAGGCTGGTTTGAAAGTATTTAATTAAGGGGACAGGTTTATTTGTCTTCCTTTGTTGGAGAGATCTCTTTGTTCACTGAGGAAATACTGCATCAGCATGGAAAGCGATCAGGGGTGAGTGTCTTCGGCACGTCATAAATGTTTGGACCGCCATCGCTCTGCGTAGGTAGTACCCGTGAGAAGGCAGGCGAGGAAGAAGTGCAGCGCCTTTTCCAGAGCACCCTCCTGGAGCACGGCTCCTGCTCGTGGGTCCCATCCAGCCCCATAGCTCTCAGGGTGTGTCCTTTTAGTGTCTAGGCCGTCAAATGCATTTCCCATTTCCTCCTAGAATCATGTAAGTGCTCGGATAGAGTAGCCCCTGCTTTTCTATTTGTATGGAATGACTGCACTTCGAACCAACAGGGTCATAATCAACTTTTAACTCGATAGTAACATTCATGGTGTCAACTGAAATTACTGAACATGTGAAAGGCAGAGATGCTGGTTTTTATAGCTCGTCTATAGCACATTTGTAAATTGCATCTTAGAGTGGGTTTTTAGCTCTTTCATTTTTTCCCAAGTACTTTTTTAATTAAAGCCTTGTAGATAACCACGGTGTGGGTGGATAAGCAGGAGTGTTCAAGGGTGTAAAATCTTTCTCTTGTCCATTTGGGATAAGAAGTTTCAAAAATCTTGTTTCTTTCCCTCCTGGATGACTGGGCAAATCTTAAGGTCCTTCATTCTCGCCTTCCTCCGTCCAGCATCCTCTCCGCTCCTTCCTTGTCCAGCATCCTCTCCGCTCCTTCCTTGTCCAGCATCCTCTCCGCTCCTTCCTCCGTCCAGCATCCTCTCCGCTCCTTCCTTGTCCAGCATCCTCTCCACTCCTTCCTTGTCCGGTCCTCCACAGTTGGGAATTGAAATTCTTTCTGACCTTGATATCCATGCAAATTTTACTGATACAGTTCTAGAAATTTCATTATGGACAACCTTGATCCTCTAAAGGGAGAGTTAATATTAGAATTTGTAATGATCCTTCTTAATTCTGCCTGTATACAGGTATAGGTATTATTTGTGTTCTGAAAGTCACTTTTATGATCAAGAAACTTAGAGCTATTTGTTCTTGCGGGTTTTGTAAACTGGTTTTAATTTCATGGAACTTCTACTTTGACCTCTTTCTGGTGCTTTGAAGTTTTGCCTTTGTTCCAGGGTTTATAAACTTAGAGAAAAGAATTTTAAGTCACCATTATTTTTAATGTCCACAGAAAATCAGAGAAATTTAATTTAAGATGGATTTCCTAAAATTAGGGGTTTTTTCTTCTTCACTTAATCACAGAGCAAAAGTTAGAAGGCCCTTAAAGGAATTAGCTCGAATTAGCTCCTCTATACCAGGAAAGTTAGAGTTGTTTATAGCCAGAACAGACAACTTAGACTGCCCTGGAGAGGCACCAGAAACAGCAGTTCCTGTCTCAGGGCCCAGAAGTCGCTGCTGTGAAAATCCAGTCAACAGCCCTGGCCGGGCGGCTCAGTTGATTGGCGTGTTGTCCAGTGCTCCAGAAGGTTCGGGTTTGATTCCCAGTCAGGGCACGTGCCTAGGTTGCAGGTTCAATCCCCAGTCAGGGTACATAAGGGAGGCAACTGATAGATGTTTCTTTCTCACATGGGTGTTTCTTTTTTGTGTCTCTGTCTCCCTCCCTCCCCTTCCTCTCTCTCCAAAATCAATAAAAACGTGTTCTCGGGTGAGGATTTAAAAATAAAGATCTGTCTTTATTTTTATTTTATTGATTTTAAAAAGAAAAAATCCAATCAACAAACGATACGTAGACTTTTTTTTTTTTTTTTTTAAGATTTATTTATTTTTAGATAAAGAGGAAGGGAGGGAGATACATCAGTGTGTGGCTGCCTCTCGTGCAGCCCCTGTGGGGACCTACCAGAGTCCGCAACCCAGGCATGTGCCCTGACTGGGAATCGAACCGGTGACCCTTTGGTTCATAGGCCAGCACTCAATCCACTGAGCCACACCAGCCAGGGCGGGGTGGACTCTTAAAGCGTTTCTGACTCGGTTCCTTGGGGCTGGTAGTCCTTGTGGAGTTTGTCACACGGTCTGTGATGTGCGGACTGCCTTGCAGAAAGGAATCTTGTCATCTGTCATCTCCTTCAGCTCTGTCTCAGTCTATTTAATGTTTATCAAACCTAACATAATTTAAATACTTTTTAAACAGGTTTAAATATTGTTCATTAATTTAAAAAATATATTTTAATCTCATTGTATTGCAATAATGCGTATTCATTTGTCTGTGTTTAAGTTTTATTTTGTCATTGTAATAAGTTTCAGTATGTTTTTATTTCTTCTGCTTCTCGTTAACATGTCCATTGCTTGTTTTTCATGCCAGTGTACTGTGTCACCTCCCCGAAGAAGGAGGATAGGTATAGGGAGCCACCTCCCACTCCCCCAGGATACATGGGGATTTCTTTAGCGGACCTAAAGGAAGGACCCCACCTACACCTAAAACCTCCAGATTATAGTGTGGCTGTGCAGAGGTCAAAGATGATGCAGAACAGCCTGTCTAGACTGCCACCAGCTTCCCTCAGTGGCAAGCCCGCGACCTGTGTTCCATCGAGGATTGTTACGCAGCCTCAGAGGCAAGGCTTGCAGCCGTCCCATCCCAAACTAGCAGACGTGGCCGACGCAGACAGCGAAGCAGATGGTATGTTGACGAACTACCTTAATGGCTCTTAAATGAATTGCTGAACACATTTAATGGTCTTTGCTATTTTAGATAATCAGTAATGTTTTCTCCAATGCCTCAGAAATCTCTGTTAAAAGAAAAGTCCCTAAATATGATGGTGGTTCTGTTTAAATGGAAGCGGGGTAGCCTGCTTGATTGGGTGTCCAGCCCCTCCTTCCAGCTAACGGAGTAATCTTGTCTGTGAGGCGTAGCGGCTGAGGGTGGTGGGGTGGTTCTGAAAGGAGCCACTCGACAGTAGTGGAGTCCTGTTTTACCCTAACGCATGGAAACTTGAAACTGGGAGTATCGAAACGCAAAGTTGTCTGTAATCATGCTGTTGATATAGTTCCAGTTATTAGCAAAACCCTCCACTAACTTGAAACAGCTGTGGTTTGCTTTGTTAAAAATAAATGAAATTTTTATCCTTTTAAACAAGAGTAATAAAGTAAAAAGACATTATCAAATTCCAGTTTGTTGTCAGCTTTCAATGTGATCAGAATTCATAAATGTCACTACAAGAAAGCGTAGACCTTGTCTAGCTCGTTGAGAGGATTTTTTGTGTGGAAATTGACTAATTTGGAACAGGTAGCTAGATTGTTGACCTTCATGAATATGCTGATCTGCTACTTAAGTGCATTTTTACTACTTCCAGAAAATGAACAGGTTTCAGCAGTCTAGCTGGAAGTCCTGGAGGAAGGAGCAGGCAGAACCACCCATGCAACCCAGGCCGTTCCAGCTAACAGCTGGCTGCTGCTACTCACCCGCAGGTGTTAAGCCCTGCACCCTGAGGGATGCTGAGCCCTGGATCTCACCTCTTCCCATTAATCCTGCAGATGCAGCTTCCTCAGCTGTGGATGTTGTGCCTGGATGTGTCCTCACTTTGCACACCAAACCTGCCTTGGGACCGTAGTTACTAGAACAAATCCAAACTCAAGAGTCCTCCCCATGTATAATATATCACTGTAGATTTTCCTTTAACAAGTTATTTTTAAGATAGTAGTAGCATTCCCAAGCCATTGCTTGGGCGAATGGACAAATTCAAAACGTCTGCCAATACTAGGGCTGTTCCTGTGTATTTGAAAAGTAACTTATTATTTGAAGTTTTGAGGTTTTGTTTGGGTCTGGGAGCTCTCATTAGTTGGTGTTTGTGATTGAGGCCATAGACTGTCTCTGGTTGACCAAACAGAAGCCATCTTTACAGAACAACATGCGTGGCCTGTACAGAACCCGAACGACTGTGCAGTGTCGTGTCTCAGTGTGAGAGGCAGCGGGCGCCCTTCGTGGGTGAGGGTTAGGAAGGAAAGTTAGTCCCATCTGCTGGTCCCAGTTTGGAAGGCCAGATAAAGCTGCCACAGGGTTCCTTATCAGTCCTTAGGGAGAGGGAGGTAGCAATTATAATTTCCAAAAAATGAAATTTTTATGTTAAATAACATGTATCCCAGTTCTTTCTGAACTGAGTAAACAGACCCAGTAAATAGAGTGTTCCACTCTGTAGAAACCCAGAACTAAAATTTTCTCAAAGATACAGAGTTCTTTTCTTAAGGAAGCATGCCCGTCTGTGGTGTGACCATGAAGGTGACTTTAGCTTTGGGCCATGCTCTGCCACACCCTCCCCCTCACAGCAGCTCCAGGTGGACTGGTACTGTAGCTGCAGCGGGCTTCCTGCAGTAAAGCTCTTAGCTCATCAAGGTAAATCATTGGTCCAGATTGTGTGGGGGAAGAGGAGCTGGAATCATGGAAATGATTATCTCTTGGTTCCCAACCTAGCCCCTGACAGGAAGTATATTTTTTAACAGCCTGTTGGACATGGCACTCTTACGTATTTATTTAAAATGTCATTGATTGTTTAGTGGACAAGCTAGACTTTCCACACTTTTACAAATGAAATACAATGTATTCTGTATCTTAAGTTTAAGTTTTTTAATTTGCTTTTTAGTGTAAAGGCAACTGAGAGCCTAAGAAACTTCTGTGAGTACCAAGAAAAAAGAAGAAAAAAGCCAAAGCCATTAATGTGCACTACCCAGATCAACTTGGAGCCAAAACAGGCTTACTTCTGAGTGGCTGTCCCCGTGTGAGTGTGCAGGGTCTAGTTGGCCGTGACTTCCTTCCCTAGCTGTTACGTCCCTGCCTCTGTCCCTGTGTCCTGTCTCTCCCCTTTGTTTTAGAATCATAAATCAGCTCCAAGTGGTACGTGGCAGTACCATGTTTTTCATCAAAGCGATTGTTTCTTCTCTTTTGGAAAAATAGCATGCCTCAAAAATTGCCCTGGGCAAAAGGATGTTAACCTGAAACTTAAGCCTTAGAAAGGAGCCTCAGGTGTGTTAGAAAGAGGCCAGTTGGCTCCGAAGCTCTCTGGGTCCATTGAAATGGAACGGAGCCCAGACCAGAAGTCCTGGTTTGAACACCACACTGTAGTGATTCACCTTCACTCAATGTTGTCTTCGTATCTGAAGCGAAAGGTGTTTTTGCTGTGACCATCTTTTCATCAGGTTTAGGTATTCAGTCTCACCATCCAGTACTTACCACTCCAGAACAGTGTGCTGTCTGCGGTGTCTGTCTGTCGGGCAGGTCCTTCAAACCAAGCGGGTTCACCCCGCTCGTCCTCACTGGTGTCAGTAACCTCGGGCACAGAGCGGGAGGCCTGCGGGGGTGGACGTGCACCTTGTAGCCCTTAGTTTCGCCTGGCGTGAACTGTGAGTACGCTGATCGGGAACTAAAGCCAGATGCTTGCAGTGTGGCAGTGCGGGTCCCTTACAGTCATGGAGTTCTGACTGCTACCTGTTACGGCGCATGCCTGCCTTCTCTGTCACATGACAAGAAAAAGAGAAGCCTTAATCTTTTTTTTTTTTTTTTTGGTCCAATTCTAAATCCTTACTTGTTTTTGTTTTTATTTTATAAATTTATAACTTCTTAATAAAGAGACTCGTGCCCGTGTTCCCCCACAGCTCTGAACCCGCCAGGACTGTCGAAGCAGCAGATCCTTGGTGCACGGTCTCTTTGTGGCGAAAGGTTTGCAGAATCAGTGAGTCTAGAACCTAGTCCATCAAGTTTATTGTAGTGAAAAGATTCTTACTTCTCCAGATGATTGCTTTCAGTGTGGTCTTTGGGGAGGAAAGGCCTTAAATGGTTCTTCAGAGGGTGACCGGTCACGGGATCGTTACCTGTGCAGCCTCCAGGCCAGAATGGGGCGGTGATCCTGGGGCTTCTGAAAACAAGCCTGGTGTTCGTGAAGTGTTTTCTCCCCTACAGAGAGAGGGGAGAAAGTTTCCTTGTGTATTTAAAAGAATGATTGTTATTCTAATATATTTTAAATTTCTAAAACGTGATACTAAAGTAGATGTATGTCCCTTTAGAATTAACTCAAAGGCTAGAACAAAGGGAGAAACACATCTTCACAAGAGTGTCAAGGACATCGTCGAACGTAGACTTGGACCCCAGTCCATCTGCAGCTCCCGTCGCTCTTCTTAGGGCCTTTTTGGTTTCGATGCACCAGGGCAGGGTCTGGTCTTGTAAAAGGAGACGCGGATTTCAGCGAGAGAAGACAGCACTGCGCGTCCTCATGATCTCCCCGCAGTCACCCTGCACAGCTCAGTGACTGAGTCGTCCCGTAACAAGCAACGCTGTCTCCTGTTTTTTGATACCTCTTAAACTTATGTCTTTTAGAAAGACGGTGCCTCTGTATGCTTTTTGTATTTTTACTGAGTGTAAATATTTGTTATATTTTTGGTTAACAGAATGTAAAAATACCATTTATTATTCCCCTATCTACTAATACTTGGTAAAATCAATAAACAATCTATGTGAACCTTCTCTGCACTTTATTGCAAATGTTATGGCAGCAGATGAAATAATTATACCCGTCACTCAAGAAGGAGGCCCTATTTTTAACTCTTCAGAGACATTTGAGTGGTCTGATCACAGCTGACTGCATCGTATCTGTAAAATACCAGGACACTTAGTTCTTTACCAGTGTTTCTGATTACAACCCAGTAACACTGGCTTAACCCCTGTTGAGCTTCTTCTTTTCTTAGAACCATCTCAGGCAGACTGTCCAGGGCCGGCTGACACTGAGGCCACATGTGGTCAGTGTCCCTCTCAGGGATCTGGCACTTGCACCCAGGGCATCCCTAATGTTCCAGGAAGGAAGGGCTAAGGGGAAGAGGCCACAAATATGTCTCATTTTATTAGCAAAACAGGTTTTTCCAGAAAGCTGCACTTGCATATTCCTTCATACATCTCTCTACAAAGCCCTACTCCCTGAACTTGGAATGTCACTCTCTTTGGTAAAAACGGTCGTTCAGATGTAACTAAGCATTCTGAGATGAGATTCCTTGGGGCCATGTGGGTGGGCTGTAAGCCCATCATCAGTGTTCTCACCAGAGACTGACTCGGAAGAGGAGAGGAAGGCGTGAAGACAGGAGAGCCTCAGCCACAGGGGAGCGACTGTGGCCACCACCGGGAGCCGGGAGGAGAGTCTGTCTCAGAGCCTCCAGGGAAGCGCCACCTGCTGACAGCAGGGCTGGACTTCAGGCCTGTTCCGCGAAGCCACTCAACGTTGGGTGATCTGTTACAGCATACCCAGGAAACGAGTACACGTTACTGTATTTGATGTTTGAGGACCCGGAACCTACGATTAAAGGAGGTGGCAGTCCAAGTCTACCCGAGGAAGCCCCTCCTACGGCCCGCAGGAAGCATCTGCATAAACAAAGATGGGAGAGATTGGTCATCCCAGGGGCCACAGAAGGGACACCCCTGTCATCTTGGCCAAACTGGCTTTTCATTTTTCTGATTTCAGACTTCTGGTGAGTATCCCCTGATATCTTACTGTGACTTTAATTTTAATTTTCCGTGAAGACTAATGATGCTAAGCATCTTTTCAAATGCCAGCCATTTAGATACTCTCTTTTGTGAAGTGGATTTTACAGGTCTTTTTTTTATCTGTTGCTAGAATATTGAAATATGATTGTTTGATAATGACCCTGTATTTCGCAGCTTTGCTCAATTCATTTATTCTAGCAGTTTGTAGATACTTGTTGGGTTTTTCTGTATATTTATATTATCTGCTCCTAGTGACTTTCATTTATTTCTAGTCGAGATCAGAATGCCAGCCCAGTGCTGACGTGGTCAGGGTGGGTGAGGTGCCCGTCCCTGTCCCCAGTCTCAGGGACGCTCTCAGATCTCACCATGGAGAGGGTTTTGTAGGTGGTCTTTTCACTGGTTTTGCCAAGTGCGTTTCTAGTGTTGGGTTTTGTCAAATGCTTTTCTTGACTCTACTGAGATCACAGAATTGCTTTTCTTTGTTAGTGTGAATTAATTGCTACCTTTCCTAGTGTCACCCCTCCCCACCCACTGCTGTCCCCCACTTCACCTCCCAGTCTGTGAGAACAAACCCCACCTGGTCATGACCTATTTTTGTGTATCTCTAGATGCACTTCGTCATGTTTTACTTAGGGTTTTTACAGCATGTTCGAGAGAGATGGTCTCTAGATTCCCTTTTTGTATTGCCCTTGTCCGGTTTGGTGTTAATGTAAAACTGGACTCATGTTTGTCTGTTCTCGGGGAGTCTATGGAAGATTGCACTCTGGCCATTTTCGCTGCCCTGGAGTCCCACCTGGGCCTCCTCAGCTCTGCACCAGCTCCCTGACACACGGCCGGAGGGAGCAGCAGCAGGTCTCACCTCTCTATTTCTTGTGTTCTCAAGGATTACTGTCCCTCAGCACCTGATGTTCGGTGTCTTCAGTGGCTTGTTTTATGCGTTTTGTCTGGTGCTTTAGTTACTTCAGGCGGAAGGGTCAAGTGCCAGTTTCTCCATCATGACCAGATGCGGAAGACCATCTATGAAATTTGTATTCCCTTTGAAAGATTTTCCAGAACATATGAAATACTTACATATTGCAAAAGAAGAAACACCTGCTAGAAAAAATGTGCAGAAGACCTAAAGAATCGGGGCGGAGGGCACATTGCCCAGTAAACATGCAAAGGTGCTTCATCTCACGAGGAAGGACGGCGTGGGTTTGCAGCTGATGGCCGGGAAGCGAGGGTTCGCCTGCTGCCCTGTTTGGGGTGGTGGCAGATGCTCGGAACAGAAACACTTGTTCCTTTGAAGAAACAACTAGGGCTAAAAAGGGGGGTAGAATTATACTGGCGCCGCCAGGTGGCGCCATGCTACAATGTAACTGTCCTTAAAAAGGTGAGAGCAAGGTCATTTCTTAGCCATCTTTCCAGATAGTGTGCAACCCGTAGTGAAATGTTTCAGGAGACTCCTTCACAGAGGTAACAAAACCAAAGCATTTCCAACCAGAAAATAACAGAATGTTAGATTCTATTTGGATAATCTCTGGGCTTTAATGAATGGTCAGTATGAATGAAGCTGTTTCCTAACACAGTGTTTGTACATTTGCACATAGGATTTGGGGCTTTCTCCAGGGCTGCTAAGGGACACGTTCCAGAAAATGCAAACGGCCGACTCTGCACCGCAGTGAAAAGCAGGTAATGTGCATAAGAGCCAGTCAAAGCCTCCTGGGGGTGCTTATCTGGTCTGACTACTGGTATTTTTTGGCCTTTTTAACTTTGGCCATTTTTGTGGGTCTGTTGTGGTTGTTTGTTGTGTTTTTCATTTCATTTCCTGGTTATTAGTGGGGTTGAGCTCCTTTTCATATCCATATGGTCCATTTGATTTCTACTTTTACGAAACGCCCTTGTGAATCTACTTTTTTCTTATCGATTTGTAGGTATCCTTTTTACATTCTGGATATGACTCAGTCCGTGATGTCATGGCAAACGCTCTGTCAAGCCCCTAATGGCGTCTCTCATTGAAGAGAAGTTCTTAATTGTTACTTAGGCAGATGCATCACTCCTTGCCTCTGTGGTCAGTGCTTTTATGTGATCTCTAGAAGAACTTTTTCTGTTCCAGGTTCATATTTGTGTTAGCTTTGAAATATTTCACTGTCTTGCCTTTTAAATTTAGCTCTGAAATATCTCTGGAATAGATTTTTGTGTGCAGTGTGGGGCAGAGGTCGTTTCCTTCTGCCACCTGCCGAGTGTCCCTGCACCGTTTACTGAAAAGCTTAGGTCCTTTGTCTTTCTACCCTCAGTGCGTCTCCCCAGGAAGTCAGCTGGCCATGTTCGTTTGCGCTCGTCCCGGGGTCCGCGCTGTTTCGTCGGCCTGCCTGTTCTGCCATCCCCAGCACTGCACGGTCGCAGCTGCTGCAGTGGTGTATGTGGTACGCGTGTGGTCGAGAAGGTTCTTACCTTGTCCTTTTTCAGGAGCACGTTAACTGTTCTGGAATCACTGCATTTCCAAATGCTTTTCACAGCCAGTTTAGCAACTTACACACACAATTGGTTTTGAGTGGGATTTTTTTGAAATGACATAACTATTTGAAGGAAATTAGCATCTTCATAAAATGTAGTCTTCTGGTCTGTGAACCCAGTATATTTTTCAGTTTTCTTAGATTTTTTCTATTGCCCTCTCTGTTTTATTGTTTTGGTTGAAAGGCTTTTATGTTTTTCACATAAGATTTATTGTTAGGTGTTTTGTGTGTGTTTTTTGTCTTTTCCTACTTTATTGAGGTAGAGTGGACAAATAAAATTGTATATTTTTAAAGTATATCTCTTTGTGCATTTGGGCCACTTTAACAAAATAGCGTAGACTGTTCTATAAACAACAGAAATCCATCTGTCCCAGTTCTGAAGGCCGGGAAGTCCAGGGTCACGGTGCTGGCAGATGCAGTTGTGTCTGGTGAGGGCCCGTCCCCTGGTTCACAGCAGTGCCCTCTCACCCTGACCCCTTTCTTTAGGGCACTAAGGCTGTTCCTGGGGGTGCCACCCTCGTAACCTGTCACCTCCAGAGGCCCCGCCTCCTCGTACCATCACCCGTGGGATCAGGGTTTCAACTTAGGAGGCCAGGGCGCAAGGAGCAAAACACTCGGCGTGCAGCAGTGTGCAGTTGTGACGCCGTTGCCATGGCTAAGGCCGTTCACGCAGCACCTCACAGGCTCAGTGTGTGGGGAGGACCCTGAGTGTCAGCTGTCCTCGCGAGCTCAAAGCAAGCAGTGTGGCGTTAACGGCACTCACCGTGGCAGGCAGTTACTCTAGAACTTACTCATCTCACATAACTGAATCGCCACCAACATGTCCCCATCATCTCCCCCCCCCCCCCCCCCCCCCCCCCCCCCCCCCCCCCCCCCCCCCCCCCCCCCCCCCCCCCCCCCGGGCAGCCACCAGACCCCACCCATAGTGACATCATGCAGCGTGTGCCCTGTTGTGCCTAGCCTGCTTCACTCAGCAAAATGTCCTCTGGGTTCCCCTGTGCTGTCACAAATGACAGAATTTTTTCTTTTTTAATGTGACTCATACTCCTCTGTGTGTGTGCCACATTTTCTTTATCTGTTCATCTGTTGACAGACTCTTCGTTGTTGCCAAATCTCGGCGATGGTGAATAATGCTGAGGGAACGTGCAGATGCAGATATTTCTTCAGCTGACAATCAGTGAGAAGCTGGAGCCCTCAGTTCTGCAACCCTAGCCCAGCCCCACAGGAGACAAACTCTGCCCGCCGCCTGAGCCAGCTGCTTCCGCAGTTTAGGCCCCCAGAGAACACTGTGCTCCAGCTGACACCTCGACTGCAGCCTCGTGAGACCGCCTCCGAACCCCAGGAGTTGTGGTGTTGCTCTACAGCAACAGGTAACTCGCTTTGTTTATTAACAGCATGAGCTGCGAGCAGCGTGTATATTCCCTGTGCCCTAGTCCCCCATCCTCACAACAGGTGAGCAGCACTAACCTGTGAGGGTGGGGTGAGTTCATGTACACGTAGGCCTGGGCAAACGCCCAGCCGCCCAGGAAGTGCTCAGTCGTCGTGGGCTGTGGTCACCGCCTCCGTGGTTATTTGCTCTCCCTTCTTCCCCACGCTCCCTCTTCACACCTCTGTAGTTTTCTTCCTCGAATCTTCCACGTCCTCTCCCCTTCTAGGATCTCTTGGCCCCGCACAGTCTCGGCTGGCCAAACCTCCTTTACCTAGTGCTCATTTGTCTGACAGCCTCATCTATTTGAAATAGTTAGGATGCTCCAAAATCTAAAATCGATTCCACAGAGAAAATGCAGTACAGTTCTAGTCTTGGCTTGCTGATGAGCTTCCTTCTCGTCCGAATTTAAAGCACACCAGAGGTCCGAATCTAGGCTGCGAGTAGACGACCAGCAGGAAGCACCTTCTCAGTAACAATGTGATGAAGACGACCTGATGGGGCAGGACCTGGGGGCTGGAAGGCAAGAGCCGCTCACAGAGCTGCGTGGGGCAGCGCTGCAGCTGTCCTGGGAGGTGTCTGCGGGACCAGATGCTTCCTCCACAATTCCAGTTTCCAGACTTGCTTATGATGGCAATGTGGTCATCAAGAGGGCCTCCAAAAAGTCTGTTCTCTCATTAGTAGAGCTGAATGTATATTTTATATTTTCATACTTGAAATATATATGATAGAATATTAGAAATATATTTCAAAAAGATTTAAGTTATAACAAAAATTCACAATTTAAAAAGTGGCCAAAGAACATGAATAGACATTTCCTGAAGACACAGAGATGGCCAGTAAGCACATAAAAAGCTCCACATCACTACGGGTGAAGGAAATGCAAATCAGAACCACCATGAGATACCACCTCATATCCATGAAGAAAACAAGAAAAAAAAGAAAACACAAGTGTCGGCAAGGGTGCGGAGAGGGGAATCCCGCACACTGGTGCGGGTGTATTGTGGTGCAGCTGCCGTGGAGAACAATGTGGAGGGTCCTCAGAGAACCAGCGGTGCCACCACTGACCCGGCAGTCCCCCCTGGGTGTATCCCCCCAAGAACTGAGAGCAGTCTTACGGAGATCGTGTGCACCCACGGCCACGGCGGCGCTCCTCACGGGAGTCAAGGGGTGGGAGCAGCTCGAGCGCCCGTCCGCAGATGCCCAGATGGCTGAGCCCCATGGGACACGTGCGTAAATGGAAAACCGTTCACCTTAACGGGGACAGAAATTCTGACACTGGCTACAACATGGTGAGCCTTGAGACAAGCTGAGTGAAATACGCCCAGAACAGGACAGACACTGCACGATGGTGCTTCTGGGAGGCGTCCAGAGTCGGACCCTGCACAGAAAGAAGGGTGGGGGGGGGCGCCAGTTGTTGAGTGAGCCCTCGCGTTTCAGTTTTGCAGGATGAAAGCTTCTGGGGATTGGCTGCACAGCCATGAGAACGTATGAAGTGATAAAAGTAGGTCAGTTGGTAAATTTATGTTTGTGTATTTACCACGATCTTTCTAACACCAGGAACCGCCCCATAAAGATGAACAAATGAAGCGTTCATGGTCAGCTGCCACCAGAGGGGCAGACGGGAAACCAGTGGGCAGCGAGGGTTCAGCTCGTGAGGCCAGACGCCCGGTCAGGGCAGCTGCGCACACCCAGCGAGAAACCCGAACTCCAGATCTGCCCTGTGTCTCCTCCGTGAGTGCCCTGGGAACATCGAACAGCCAGTCAGCAGTGAGGCTGCCCCGGGGGCAAAGCTTCACGGGGTGACCTGACCTCGGGTGTTCACCCAGCTTGCCCAGCACCTCATCGGGCCAAGGCGCTAACAAGCTTTCAAAAGTAGTTAGTTTTCTCTCATCAGAGGTCAGACATTTAAACCCTATCTGAGCTCATGGCTTCCTCTGGGAGGCCGAGTGAATAGAGCCACAGAGCCCTCTCTGTGCAGGGAGCACTTGCAGAGACAGGTGTCAGGTCTCCGTCTGGAGGTCCAGGTCCCCGAGGGGGAAGCAGTTCTGGGATTCCGTGTGGACGCACTGCTGGGAGCAGAACAGCGACCGTTGCCTCTGGCCTCTGACCTCCTGAGGCTCCCCCCGCACCCTAATCCCCTAGCCGCCACTGCTAGGTTGTTCTAGGCATTCTGGGGTACTGTTGATCTTCTTTTCAGTATTTTTTACTTTATAATTGGAAAAATGATTTGCGTTGCTTCACCCTGCCTACACCTTTTGTTTTAAAAAGCAGAGGGTCCTCCCAGGTCTCCGGGGCTTGGACTGCAGTGTTGGGCCCGGGCTTCTGATGGGCAGGAGGTGTGCGGCTTCAGAGCAGGCGCGTCCCCCCGGCCTGGGCCAGGGAGGGCGGGCCGCGAGTCCAGCAGCACAGCTCAGTCCAACAAGCCTCCGTTCTGCCTGTTGTCTCCACATCTGTGAGGCTGGTCCCTGCAGAGGAGCGGTGGCCGGCAGCGGGCCAGTGTGACCTTCACCCTGGTTCCTCACCCCACAAGCTCACCTGCCCTCCAGTGTCTTGTTACAACTCCCTGACTCCCTCTTCTATACAGCAGCTGTTCCTTCCCAACCCGCAGGGTCCTGGTGGGACTGGGTCACAGTCACCTGCCCCCACACATGAGCACTGTGAGGCTTTCCCTTGCATTCCTAGCATTTATGTCGGGGTCAGGGTCTGACCCCGTGTGACCCAGGACACTTCTCACACACCAAACAAATAGGCCCAGTTACCAGCCATTGGACCTTGAGCAAGGGAATTCGCCCTGGCACCGGTGACACCGGGAGGTGAGCAAAGCCCAGGCCTGGGCATGACTGGCCTGTACCAACTGTGTCCTCACCCCTCCCTCCTGTGTCCCATTGTCCCATCCTCATGCAGCCCCAGCTAGGACACCACTGAGCTGCCCTGACCCAGGCCGGGTCTCTGAGGTGCCTTGGCTGTCTGGAACCCAAATGTCTAATGAATGAACCAGTAATTGAAGCTTTACCGGAAGTTCTACTTTCTGTGTTTACTTCTTAAGGCTGGAAAGAAAATAGAGTTCAGGATCAATTTGTTACTGTTTTTACCGCCTGTTTGACCAGAAGCCTGTGCTTCCATTTTTCTCACTAGTCCTCGCAAAGCCTTCATTTTATGGAACACCAAGGGTCTGAGGAACTTGCCCACGAGCAGCCTTGAACTAGACAGGAGCCTCTGCCTGTTCTCTGGTTGTGCACAGTATCAGAGCTGCCAGAGGCCACGGACACGGGAGAGACTCGGAGCTCACTACCGCGCACAGGAAGGAGGGAGGCAACACCAGGGAAGAACAGAGCTGCCCGCCTCTCAAAATCCAGGTCAGGAACATCCCTCGGTTTGCTCAGTCCTCGCGGAGCAGGTCGTTTGCCACCCGTTGGTTTCCCGAATGGCTGGCTGGGCTGTGCTGGGTTTTCCCCTTGCTCGGTGCCACCCTGCCAGGAAAGCCCCATGTCCACATCACTCCTGCATGGGGTGCGCCTCACAGGGAATGCTGTGTCAGGACCTGTCTCTGGCCATGTGTGGGATGCCTGAGGCGTGTATTGAAAACACCACCTGGTTTTCCCATGTGCCTTAGGATTCGCTTATCCCTTAAGTCCCTGCCACATGCCAGGCCCGGTGGGGATGCTCATGTACAGCATCACATCACCTTACCAGTGCTGCCAGCAAACGGGGACCGATGTGACGGTGCTGCCAGCCCAGCTCCAGCAGCCGGAGGAGGGAGCGGTGCTGGGCAGTTGTGTGTGGAACAGCCTGAGCTCCAGACCTGGCCTCCTGGGGCTTCTGGTTCTGGGACAGTCATGTTCCCATGTGCTTTTTAGCAAGATCCTGAAGGCATCGTTTCTGCTGGCACAGCACTGGGCACCGGTGGTCTTGGTTACCGTTTCTCCCAGGAGGCACTTTGGAATTCCAGGGCCAAGGACGTCAGCGGTGGGTCAGACTCACACCTCAGCCGGTCCCCGCGCCCAGCCTGAGGCAGTGCACGCTTGGTCAGACTGAACGTCACACTTCTCTCAGTGTTTCTTTCCTCCTTACTTCCCCCACTCTTGCCGTTGCCTTTGAGTGAGTTCATCTGACCTGTGTCTCGACTTTGCCTCTGTGAATTTGGCTACTTTAAATACGTCACAAAGGGAATCACACAGTATTTGTCTTTCGGTAACTGGCTTGGTTCACCTGGTATAATGTCTGTCCTTAGGTTCATGTTTTGCAGCATGTGTCAGAATTTTCTTTTTAGAGGCAGGATAGTTTCTGTTGTAGACATTTTATTTTCATCCAGCTCCTGATGGACTCTTGGGTTGCTTGTGTCCCTCGGCCACTGTGAGTAGTGCTGCGGTGCACATGGGTGTGCACACATTTCTCCGGGGCTCTGCTCTCCGGGATTTCGGAGATGCACCCAGAAGTGGGAGTGCTGGTCACGTGCTGGTGCTTTGTTAAATTCTTTGAGGAACCTCCATGTTGTTTTGCACAGCAGTTGCACCATTTTTAAATTTCCATCAACGGCGCAAAGAGTTTAAAATTCTCTACATTCTCGCCAACACTTGTTTTTAGTTTTTTTTAATAGCAGCCATCTTAGTGGATGTGAGGTGATATTTCATTATAGTTTTGATTTGCTCTTCCTCATGGTTAGTGATGTTGAGCATCTTATTCACGTCCTTATTGGGCATCTGCATGTCGTCTTTGCTGAGATGTCTGTTGTCATCCTTTGCCTGTGTTTTGATTGGGTTGTTTCTGTTGCTGCAGGAATTCTTTGTGTACTAGATATAACCCTTACCAGATATGTAGTTTGCGAGTATGTTCTCCCACTCTGTAGGCTGCCTTCTCATACCGTCTTGTTCTTCGAGGCAGCGTTTAGTTTGATGGAGTCCAGTTGGTCTATTTTTTTCTCTTGTTGCCTGTGCCTTTGGTGTCATGTCCAAAAAATCAGTCAAATCCGTTGGCATGAAGCTTCTCCTCAGTGTTTCTTCTAAGAGTTTTAGGTCTTATGTTTACATCTTCTTCATTTTAATTTTTGTGTATATTGTAAGAGACAGGCGTACTAGGGTCTCAGTGTTTGTGTCCCCGCCCCCAGGTGGGTATGTTGAAGCCCTAGTGCCCTGTGGGCTGTTTTGTGTAGGCAGAGCCTCGGGATGTGCCTAAGTTAGAGGCCAGAGCCCTCCTGAGTGGAGGTGGTGCCCTAACGAGAGGCTTGAGAGACCCCTTACCTCTCACTGCCCGAGGGCTCAGCAAGGCTGCACCAGGTAGGAGGCAGCCATGCTGGCACCTTGACCTTGGACTGCTCAGCCTCCGGAACTGTGGGAAATAGATTTCTGCTATTTATAAGCTACCCAGTGTGGGAAGTTTTTGTTCTGGCAGCCTAAACAGACTAAGACATGACCCATCTTTCTTATTTTACATGTGGATACCTAATTGTCCCAGCGCCATTTGTTGAAAAGACTGGCCTTGTCCCACTGAGTGCTCTTAATCACTGACCCTACAGAGTTTATTCCTGGGCTCTCTATTCGGTCCCATTGGTCTGTGTGTCCTCCTTAGTGCTGGCACCGCACTGCTTCACGTACTGTAGATGGTGATGCTCTGAAGTCAAGTATGGCACCTACGACGCTGTTCTTTTTCAGGGCTATTTTGGCTCCTCAGGGTCCCTTGAGATTCCGTGTGGATGATAGGGTGTGTCTTTCTGTCTCTGCCCAAAAAAAAAAAAAGCCACTGGGATTTTGGTAGAGATTGCATCGACTCTGCATTCGGTCTTCCAGTCCATGCGCACAATGTCTTTCCACCTTTGTCTTAATTTCACTGTTTTTCAGTGGACGAGTCTTTCACCTCCTTAAATTTATTCCTAAGTACTGCACTCTTTTTTATACCATTGTAAATGGAATTATTTTCTCAGTTTAATTTCCAGATTGTTCATTGTTAGCGTATGGAAACGTCTGATTTTTGTGTGTTGAGCCTGCCCTGCAGCTTCGCTGCGTTCGTTTGGGAAAGTGGCTACCTCTGGGGCTCCCGTGTCTCAGGTCATGCTCTCTGTGAACAGAAGAAATTTTACTTCTTCCTTTTCAATTTGGATGCCTTTTACTTTTTTTCTTTGACTAGCTGAACTGGCTAAGACTTTTGAGTGTTTTGTTTTATAATTTCCATCCCTGCTGATATTCTATTTTAGAAAGTCGTTCTCCGTGTTTAATCGTCTGCCCATGTTCTCATTTAGCTCACTGAGCAGATTTGAGACAGTTGTTTCACATCCTTTCTCAAGTCAGAGGTCTGCTTTGTTAACTTGGTTTCTGATTATTTAGTTTGTGCCTTTGAATGGGCCATGGTTTGTCTGTCTTGCCATCTTTTGTTGGGATTTAGGTATTTGAAACAGCACCTTCTCCGTCTTAGGACTGAGTGGCTTCACATGGGGGCCCTTCACTGGGCAACGTGACGGAAAGGCCCCTTGTCTGAGCGAGCGGCTTCCCCGGGGCTGCATGTATCCAGTTCCCAGGAATTCAGCTGCTGTTAAATGTTTGTGTTTACAGAGTCTCCATCCTGCTTGTTCTCAGAATGAGTTTGTTATCTTCCTCTGCCTGTAATCTCCTACCCCGAGACACCCACGGGTCCGCAGACCACCTGCAACGCTAACGTGCACCCACTTGTGTTTTTAGCAGCCTTCCACCTGGCTTCCAGGTCACGCCATCATTCCCCTCCCTGCCCGGAGACAGCAGGACGAACCTCTCCGCCTGCCCTGGTGCGGGTGGCTCTTTCTTTATGCATTCCCTGGGTTGGCGCAGCTTCTTAACTAGTTGCTAGAGTTCCCACAAAGCTTTTTGGTTTATTGGGTGTTTCTGTGGGAAAACAAGGGCCTGGAGTTTCTTACTCAGCTGTCTTGCTATCACCTGGTATTTCTTTAAGATGTTATTTTGCTTTAGATTACTGCTATGAAATTAAGAAAATAAAATCCAAACAGGACAGACTGGCATCATCTGGAAAATGTTTCTCATCTACTTCTCACGCTCCGTTCCTACTGCTAAGGCAGGGCTGTCACACTCATGTTCACCGGGGGCCTCACCAGCCTCACGGTTGCCTTCAAAGGGCGGAAGGTAACTTTAGGGCTGTATAAACGTAACTACTCCTTAACTAGGGGCAAGGAGCTTGGCACTGGTGCCGGGCCGGGTTCGGCCTGCAGGCCTTGTGTTTGCACCTGTGTGCTAAGGGTAACTACTTGGAGTTATTTGCGTTTTGAATCCGCTGAGGGTTACCTCCTTAATTTTAAGTGAGGTAGATATACTTCCATTCCTTGATTTAGCAACTTTGAATTTTATAAATGATTGTGTACCATAAAAGATGAAGCTTCTAATAGACTTGCCTTTCCTTCGAAGCAGTTATGGTTAAATTTTTCCATTTCCATTATTTTTATAACTTTAAAAGATAGGTTTTAATTTATTATTATTACTTTTTGAGACAGATTGATCGATTTGTTGTTGCACTCATTGGTTGATTCTTGTTTGTGCCCTAAGTAGGCATTAAACCTGTAGCCTTGGCATTTTGGAGCTACCTGGCCAGGGGTGAAGGGTCACTTTTAACACGTGCCTGTGCACACAGTACTTTATGAACTCCCAGTTTGTGGAGAAATTAGCACTTACACTCTCCATGTCTTTTCTGCTACACTATCTTCTGAGTCTTGTCACCTTTTCTAAAATTTACATTGTTCTGTGACTAATTCTTTCACGCTTTTTTTAAAGATTGGAATATTGTAATTATTCCTATAATTATTGTACCTATAACTCACTGTACAACCAAAATGTTGTAAGCCCTTAAATAATTGTCACTAAACTGCCTCTTAAATGACAATTTTCTATTTTACTCAATTTCATTGAAAAAATATTTTATTTGCATGGCTGACCCTGTTCTAGGAGCTTGGGGGACATCCATCAGTCACTCAAAACCACGTGATGGCTTCGGTTGTGACTCTGCCCCGCGTCCCCGCAGTCTGCCCAGAGCACTCAGTATTTTCTAATCTCTACCATTTACTTTCTGGCGTGGCTGCTGTCGTGCACCCACAGCACGAGGCCGAGCGCTCGTGGACAGAGGAATTTCGTTTGCTGCTATGTCCCCAGTGGGCACAGTGCTGGGTAAAAAATTCTGGGGTGCATAGACCTTCCAGCTATTCAATGGTACCCCTTTTAACTATGCTTCTTGTAACCAATTTCCTTAACATCTTCTCATCATTTGCTCTAATATAGGTAGACTGCTTTCCAGGTCTGCTCCAGACCTACAAATCCTGAGATTTCTTGTAATTACTCAACTTTCCAGGTAGCAGGTGTGGAACAGTGATTCCTTGCAAGTCTGATCATCTTCTGCCACCTCACAGCAGTCTGGCTGTAGACAGAATACTAGGTCAAGATAACCTCTCAGAAGTTTGAGGGGAGCGCTCCGTAATATTCTAGACCTCGCTGTCACTGCTGCTGCTGAGAAACCAGGGAATCCTCAGGAGGAGGGATCATCAGAGAATTTCCCACAGCTGAAGGCTCGGGTCTTCAGAACGAAACATCGTTTGAAAACTGTTAAATAATAAAGTATAAATGCAAAAAAAAATTTTGAAATTTCAAAACACAATGAAGAGATTACTTTTTGTTTTTTTTCAGAGCATTTTGTAAAAGAAATTTTTTGACAACTTTTAGCAAAGCTGCACCACCAGAATCCTCCATTTCCTCTACCTTCTTATCTCTTACAGGGCTTACCAGTGATCTTCTTCTAAAATGTCTCCACATCATGTTGGTTTCCTGCAGGAATCTCAGGCTGGAGGGAGGACTGTGTGTTCCTGGGCTGCGACAGTGGCTGATCCTGGTGGACTGTGGCCCTAGACGGGCTGTGGCATCGGCTGCAGTGCACACAGCGTGGCAGTGTCTGAGAGGCACTGTCCTCTTGTTTCCTATCCATTTAGGCTCGTCTGCAGGTTCTGCCCCGAGTTCAGGCTGCAACCCTGGTTTCCAGCGTTCCCAACTCTACCACGCGTGTAACTCTCAGGAGATTAGAGCCTCAGGAAGCAGCTCCACAGGGGGCGCAGCCCCTCGGGCGAGGGTGCAGGTCGGCGGCCCACCTGACCAGCTGGCGCCCTGATTTCGAACTCCAGCCTCCCAAAACTGTGAGTGAGGGGTAACTTTTCCTGTGGTTTGTAAGCTACCCAGTCTGGGGTATTTTGTTGTAACAACCCAAACAGACTAAAACTTTCCAAGCAGTGAAAATTGAAGCAAAACCTACAGAAAAAATTGATGTTCCAGGCAACGGGACAGATGTTCAATACAGAAATTGCTCCGTTTGGAATTCTGAATGTGGGGGGCTGTGACAAACGGCAGTGGTGATTTTTTTTCTTTTTTACCTACTCTTTGGGCTGTTTCTGAAAATTAAAATAATTGATTTTAAAGAAACTCAGAAACAGCTAGACTTTTTCCAACACTGCCCACGCACCCCTGCTGAGGCAGACAGGCCCGTGGGGAGCTTGTGGCACAGAAATAGGGTCTGAAGTGAAGGATTCTGTCCAAACACCTGAAAGGCACAGGCATACAAAGGCATACCAACACTTAGAAACTGTTAGAATATTGTACGGCAATTCTCATGACACAGACAAGACATACCTGCTAGTCTAACAG
Source organism: Macrotus californicus (assembly GCA_007922815.1). Lineage (NCBI taxonomy): Eukaryota > Metazoa > Chordata > Mammalia > Chiroptera > Phyllostomidae > Macrotus > Macrotus californicus. The sequence continues at coordinate 62,696 of VMDR010002606.1, forward strand.
GATGTATTTGGTGAGCATGTGGATCTTTGCTGGGGGCTGTCCCATGCACCGTGGTAGTGAGCAGGCCGCCTGGTTTCTACATCCACCAGTGTCTGCACCACGCACCTCCCCACAAGCTGTGAGGAACAACAGTATCTCCAGACACTGCCAAATGCTCCCTGGGACAGAATTGCCCCTGATGGGGAACCACTGTCCTAAACTATTTCAGGGATGACCGTGAACCTGCCCAAACCTTTTGTGATGACAGAAGCGTTCCACAGGTGTCTGACATGGGTACGTTCTTAACTTTAACTTATTTAAATCCTCCATATATTGTGAGGACAAAGTCCCTCAGCATGGAAAACCGAATGGTATCTGACACCTTTCCTTTGTTACAAATCTGTGACATTGCTAGGCAATGAAAATTTGGAGAAAAGGGATGTTTTAGTAAGTCGTATTTCCAAACAGCTAAGGCTCATTTTGACTAGGTATGTGTTAATAAGGTGAAGTTACAAGTTTAGAAATTTAAATTGTCTTTAAAAGAGAAAAATGATACATTATTTTTGCGTGACCTCACTATTAACTGAAAATATAAGAATGCTAAAAAAGTGCTCCAGGTGAATTCTGGTACATAATTCCTTGAAAGAAAAAAACCTAAACTAAAAAAAACAAACCAACCAGGATTGAAAGAAAACATTTATTGAATCAATACTTTCTTTTTAACATCTACAAGCCAACACTGAACTCATTTTATTCAAGAATGAACACAATGTACAAAAAAAAGTATGCTTATATTATAAAAATATGTCAATTTTATCTTTTGGGCGCTGAGCAGGTCATTTTAAACATCATCAAGGCAAACTTGCTCTGTAATGAAGCCGCTATAATTTAGTAACAAAATGAAAGCTAATATACTCTCAAAGTATCTTTAAAGGCCCACGGATAAGCTGCACTGGAAACGCTGGCCAAGGCCAGAGTTGCCGTTTCCACGCTCTGCGTGTTGGCACCACCTCATGCCTGGACCACGGGGAGCACCTGTGGTCAGAATGCAGGTCACTGATAACAGACTCTGTGTCATGTAAACCTGCGTTCAGTCTCCCTCGTTTAACAGTTGTTAGCATGTATTGCAACACGGTATTAACAGTCTATCCTATTCATTTAATTAGCTTCAATTTTAAGACGAGAGGCATGGCCATGGGGACCAAACGACTTCCCGAGACTCACAACCCCACCTGTGCGTGCGGAAAAGCTGCCTCCTCCACACTCACGCATCAAGCATTCCTGAAAGATCTGTGTCCAAGGTCAGTATCTTACAATTTCTGGTCATTTTCTTCTTGAATTGACTGGCACCTTCCTTAGCCTGTGTGTGGCTACTGTGCCTGTGGCGTCCAAGGCTGCACAGCGCAGTCTTCGGGTACCGTGGAGACGCCCCAGCACAGGCTGAGCGTTTGGTTCTTGCAGAAGCAGAAAAGATAGCAATTGGGAAATACAGGCAAATCATGAAAGGGGCTCCCTGTGTGGTTGTCCTAGGAGTTACAGGACAAGTGTAAAAATTGTACTAATTTTCAAAGTCAAAGGAGAAGTAGACTAAATGGCACCAGTGCTGACAACGTCAAGAAAATCCAGTCCATTGGTTCAAGAGCCGGCGCGGCTGCGTCCCAGCAGGAGACTGGCCGAGAAGGCGGTAGGACAAACCTGCTCTCCAGCGAATTCATGACACCAGAGGAATTAGAGTTTAGAAGTTATTAAGCTGCAAAGTGCCTATTTTTACTACTAAGCATAAATGTTTTTCCTTGACAGACTCTCTCTCTGTTGGAGGCTCAAACTTGCAGAAGTACAAGGACCTGGTGCCGCCTGCACTGCACAAGCCGAATTCCAGAGACCCAGGGAGACATGCTTTCATGTTCTGCCTACACAAACCTGGTTTATTCAGTTACCTTTCCACAAGAACTTGGCCTTTTTCAAAAAATTCCTCCCCATTAGCCCCATTTTGAAAGTGATCATTTTTCTAACTCCTTAGCACTGAGTTTTCAAAGAGGCTCCATTTGCTTCATGAAATGTTAACCTGACCACATGCAGTCACGTGGGGCTGACGTGGACACAGGGTTTACACTTTCATGAGCATGCAAACCACTCATGGGCTGAAGAATAAACAGACTTTGGAACAAAAGCAAAGGTTTTTCTCACCTAGTCCATCGTCACCAGACAGCTTGTTCTCGGGGGCAATGACTCAGGTCGGGGTGCTGCTCTGGGCTACCCCCACTGCCCCCAAATATGTGGAGTATGGAAAGGCCGGAAGGTCAGCAAACTGCTACAGGATACCATGACATCGACATACAGTCAAGACAAGTGGAAAGAGACTGAGCGCCCCAGAGCTGCTCAGAACAGGCAGGTGAGGGTATCCAGCCACACCTGATCACACTCCCGGGTTCTCGCTTGCAAAATAAATAGAGTGAACATTTACAACAGAAGGCAGGCCTTATGAATGCAAGCTCTTTTACTACAGTTCTAACTAAGGAGACCAAAGAGTCGTTTCTAACAGGCTACACGTTACCTTTCATGTGCACGGGTGTGACTTGGCTAATACAGCAGCATCACCAGCCCAGGGGCTCCCGCACGCAGACATCTATTCTGCTGAAGTTTTAGATCAATACAAATGATCATTGTGCTTGTGGGTCTCACACTGTCCAAAATATACACAACAGGTAACAAATTACAAGCTGATAGCAGGTCCTTGCTTACCAATAAAATCATAAGGCAGGTGGAAAGAGAAATATTTAAAATGAAAAAATGCAAAATAGTGCTAGCATTCACACAAAGATCATGCTAAGGTCAGATCCATGTTGATAAAAATTGAACCCACGATGTAAAGAACTATGTCCACGAGTCCAGGGGCGCGCGCGCCCGCCGAGGGTAGGCAGGGGACACTGGCGGCAGCCACTCCCGTGGAGCCGTGGCGTCTCGCTGGAGGAATCACAACAGGAGGGACACGACACCATCATACTTCTTTTTTGTATTTGAAAAGAAAAGCAATCGTGACAAAAAAAGAATTAAAGAAAATGGAAAAAAGAAACAAATTCACAACGACCTACAAAACCAAAAGAAGAATCCAAATTATTTTAAGGGTTCATCTTTTTTAACAGTTGATTATGAAAGGTTTAACAATAACAGGGTGTCAAATATAAAATTACTTCACTACACACAGGATTCTGTGCAGTACCAACAGTCAAAATAATAATTTACTCTTGTTCAAACACAAAAATGGAAACTTCTCCCCAGAATCACAGTCCAAGCCCCACAACCAGGTGTCTCAATGCACTTCAAGTTCTCCGTGAGGAAAGGAACACCTGAAACTAATGCTCAGCCTGCAGCAGGGCCTGTGACCATCACCTGGAACACTTAGCCAAGTAGAAATACTTCTGCCATCTGCTCACCATTTTTTAAAAAAACAAAATACAGCTGACCCTTGAACAACAACTGGGGTTGGGGCACCAACCACCGCCACCCTCTGGCACAATAAAAAACTGTATTTAACTTCTGACTCCCCTAAAACTTAACTACTGACAGCCAGCCTACTGTTGACCAGAAGCCTCAGCGGTAACAGTTGATTGACATATATTTTGTGTGTGTATTATATACTGTATTCCTACAATAAAGTTAGCCAGAGAAAAGACATTTGTTACTAAGATACAGTTACAGTATTTACGGAAAAATTTCCGTGTGCAAGTAGACCTGTGCAGTCCAAACCCACATTCAGGGGTCAGCTGTACCTCTTCCCCCAAAGGCTTAACAAGGGCTGCCTGCCATCAGCTGGCTGCTGGCCATGCCTGAGCCTGAGGTACTCACTGGGGCGGGGCTATCCGGCCTTCGTGTCCACGAGCTGCATCTGCACCCCGGCAGACATCCCGCCCCCGTAGCCCCCCTTGGACTGCATCTGGTTCTGAATGGAGCTGACCTGAAACAAGATAAAAGTCAGGAGTTAAAGGTCAATGCAACTAAGCAATTCTTGTCTCCATATTTTGGCTACACTTTTAAGAGGCATACTCTTTAATAGGAAAAAATAAAGGGAAAATAGAGTTTTAAAGACCTAAAATTTTAGAATAAAAGACAAATTTTTAAAGATTTAAATTTTTCTAAGTATGACAGCAAATACCGAAGCTAATAATTGAAATGTTTTGTCACAACTCTGTTTCCCGAATATAAAAAAATCATGTTGGTAATTCAGAAGGCCCTTGGTAACATTTCAGAGTAAGTCAAAAGTATGCACATCAACTCCAGTTCCTCAACCTTAAGTACCTTAATTTACACACACCTCACATGTATGATCCCCCCGGTCACTTATTAACACAATCAAAACCAAAAAGTATAAAGTTGGACCAGCCAAAGATAGATAAGTTGTGAAAGTCCACGTAGTAACATTTACGCACTTGATATAGCCTGACAAGCTAGGGGAGTTGAAGACTCGGACTCTGGTCCAGATTTACACGGCTCTGACTCCGGCTGCACTCCACCCCGTCCGAGTACAGGCTTCTTGTCGGTACAATGGTCAACCCGAGCGTCTCTCCTCACAACATTGCTGAGCTGTGTTCTGACTGTGAGATACACAGACACTGGGATACTTTCTTTCTTTGCTGGAACCAAGGCACAAAGCTCTTTGCTGACTGTGACGTGCTCTTAGGTGCTCTTAGTGTGTCCTCGTCACTGCAGTGTCGCTGGACCAGTCAGATGCAGTTTGGAAGCAGAGGAGGTGGAGCGACAAGCAGAGGCGTGCAGGGCGCCTTCCACAGGTCAGCTGCCACAGACACTGCTGGGCCGTTTAAAGGCACCCTTGACATTTTCACACGATGCCATGTACACTTCTTCCCTCCAGGAGTGAGCTCTTCAATTTCAAACCGAAGGATGTGGGTTGAATGCATTAGGGTGACTACAGACATACAGTACTCAAGCACACTAGGGCTCTATTGTAGAAAGGGTCACAGAACCCTTTCTAGCAAGAAGTTAGTATGAAAGGTAGTCCTGGGAACAACAGGGTATTTAGGGGGAAGAAACTACAAGTCATCCAACCATCCAGTAACCTGTGTGGCTGCTTCACAGGCATCCATAGCCTGGTCCTAAGTAGGTGCTCAGTTCTTAAATATTCCCTTGGATAAACAACACGTGTGTGGTTGTCTTATCTGCACTATTAGTGCACAGGAGAAGAGAGTGTTCTCACCCAGTCAGCCTTCTGTACGTTAGAACCATCAACAAACCTTTAGGAGACAGATTTCACAGGACCCAGCCTATAGAGAACTCAGCAGGGGTCCGGGGGGTGGGGGGGGACTGCATGTGGCTGTAGAGACGGCAACCAGCTAGTCAAATTACTAATATATGCAATGACTATGAAAACTTTTTTAGTTCTAAGTAGCATAAAAATTCCACCTCAGCAGGCAGAGGGTGCTGCGTGGAGACTGCAGGAGCAACCCCACCTGCCCATCCCTGCATCTGCCTCAGCTGGACGGCGCCCTGCAAGGGACAGACCGCCTTCTACCGATGCGGGTGGCGAGCAACAGAGCTCCACACAGCAATGGGAGGCTTTCCAGGGACACAGAATGCCAGATGAGCAACTTAAAGGAAATTCTGAACTATGCCTAAGTAAGATTTTAAAAATAAATACTATGAACTAAACATTTAATTTGTACTATAGTTTTAGAAAATGTGATGTTGAAGACATCTGTTGATACTAAAAATTACCATGTATAAGAAGTCTGAAACCATTTAATAACTATATTGACAAGTCACAGGTCCCACTTAGTCTTTCAGGCTACGCTGATGGCTGATCGGAGAACAAAGCTACCCCAGGGCTCAGAGAGCAACCTGACACTTCGTACATTTCCACAAGCAGCAGCTGAGTGCAACAAAGTACTTTCCCCACAGACTTAAAAGGAACAAGCTGTTTGCTTTCACAGAAGATACAAAGGTCATTCCTTTGCTTACCAGTAAGGACAAACTTGTTTGTGTTTGTTGATCCAAGATACTCACCTACCTATTTTAAAAATCTTCTCTTGTTAATAAACCTTTTGTTAATGCTGTCCAGTGAGTGAGTATATACAATGGATCATACTTTTGTTTATAAAAGCCTCCTGACTTTCTGGTTCTGAGTGCTTTAGGAATCGTTTAGACATCTGGTTACTTGGGGAAAGAGGCCCTCCATACTTAGTGGCTTGTTCCAGGGCACACCCTCCTTTCCCGATGCGTCTATCGGACTGCACTCCATTTTCCTCTTAGGTAAAATTAAGAATTAAATGATTTCAGCTGATTAAAGTCTATTCTAAAATCTAAAATTCACTGGTATTTCTATAAAAGACAGCCAAGAGATGTTTTTTACTCTAGTTCTTCCTGGTTTATTGTCAAATCCCTTAAGGTATGTATTCAGGAGAAAGGTACCTATGAAGAGTTTAGTACCAAAAAGAGAAACGCGTACGTAACTGAGCAAATTAAATGGGAGATCAGTATTTCCCTGTTCCCTCCTCTTCTCTGCTGACATTATGTATGTATATTCGGCGTGGACGGAGTCATCGAGCATCGCCTAACATTAAACACACACACCTGTTACACGGGTTTCATGTACATATGCCCAGGGCCTCGTCTGCTCGTTCCAACAACACACTTACTGAGTTCATCCCACTGAACAGGTCTCCCGATCCTACGTGAGCCGTGTGCACGAAGTTTGTCGGCTCCCCGATCATACTTCGGTCAATCCGACGCCGCCGCTTCTAAAACATGAGAAAAATGTGTTGAGAAAATGATTTGTTAACAAAACACTTACTCTGGATAACTGACTTTGTTCAATAATACAGTAAATTTCTCCAGGACACAAAATTACCTGAATCATGGACTACCACAATTACTTCCTATGATAAAACCCCCAAGGGGACATACACACAAAAAATGCCTGGTGAAGCAAAATAATAAGTTCTTTAGAACTTAAAATAGATGATTTGGTCTAGCTTTGGCCATCATCATACTAATATGATAACCATTTAAGTTTTATTCTTTCTTTTAAAAGTAAGATGTCCAGTTAGCGTCAGTAACCATTATTATTAGGAAAGAAGGCACCGTGATTTGAGCGTGCCGTTCTGTTTCGTGCTCGTTCTGAGGACAGCTGCTCAGTGACGCTATAGCAGTCCCGGTTCTCCAGGCCTCGGGCGCAGGGCTCTGACGGGAGCGGCCCCTGGCCTGCAGGCTCAGAGCCCTACAAGCAGCTCGCTCAGCCTGTTTACTCTCCCGTGCATCAGCATCCTCCTGAAATGGCAGTTTGCCTCAAAACTAACGCAAATTATGTATGAACTTACTGGATTAGGTTGCCTTTCAACATCGTATTTTATGTCTGTATCTCCTGAAATGTTCGTAAGATCCTGCTAAACCCTAAAAACTTACCAAGGTTTTCTACAAAGCCACAAACGCAAACAGCTCATGCGCTGATTTCAGAGGCCCAGCATGCATGCTCACTGCCCTGGAGCCTTTGCTGCCACAGAGGCCCACAGTGTCGGCCAGACGGCACTTTTCCCAAACCTTCCTGAGCGCCATGGCTACCTGGCTCAGCCTGAAGCCCTTCCCCAGCGGGCAAGGGCATATTTCAAAGAGTAAGATCTACTTCCAGGCCTCTGGGAGCCTGGCCACCCCTTGCCCTGTGAACACACACAACACACACGAGCATCACTGCCCCCAGGAGAGGGTGTTGGGCTAAGCAGAAGGCTACGCTCAGCCCACACCTCCATGTTAAGCAATTTGCTCTGGCCACTGAGTTAGTGCAGGAAGATGCAGGCAGAGAAGGTTCACCATGGTGCACTCCAGCCACTGGCCCCCCCACCCCAAACTGTTCAAAAGAATGAACGGATATGACTGAATCGATATGCTTGCGAAAGAGGGGTATTGCTACACATTCATAAATAACATACATTCTCAGTGCTGAGGATGTTCAAAAGCAGATGACTAAACTGATTCAAGCAGACTGCTCACACTGAAAAGCAAAGGACAGAAAGACTTCAACCTGTATTACAATGATTATGTTAGGGAATTAATTTATAAATCTGAATAGTTTTAAACTTGAACTTCACTGAATCAGGAATCACACTTTCCCTTTCGTATCGGAAGGTTTCTTCCTGCTCTCTAGTCTCACCTGATTCTAAGGCACAAAGGTGGAAGCTTTCAGCCCTTCCTTCCAGAAGGCTGGGTGGAGCACAGCTCTTAAAGCAGGACAATGGTCCGCCTGGTTTTAAAAGGCTACTCCATGGCGGCTACCGGTAGAAAGCTGCGTGGAGAGGCCAACCAGGGAACTCATGACAATACTGGTGGAAGGAGACTGGGTTTGACTAACAGCAGAGATGGGAAGAAGTGGAGAGATTTAAGTTCAGAGAATAAAATAAACAGCACTGGATTGCTGGCTGGATTTGGGCATTGAGGGAAACAAAAGAGAGAGGCACAGATCTCAGATCTGAGAAGCATGTGTACAATTCGCTGGGCTAGACAATCCCGGAAGGGGACCAGGCTCCAGGAAGATGCAAGACCCGGTTTAAGACACTGAATCTGAAGGATCTGTGAGACACCCAAGTGAAGTCATCAAGAAGGCCAGCTGGACATATGGAAACAGGTTCTGAACGAGGTTAACCTGGGGATGAGAACCTGCGAGCCAGCACGATACAGCTGTGAGTTCAGGAGACTGCCTAGAAGCGCAGAGAGGAACCCGTTGAGGTTGGGTGGAGGAAAAAGAAACATTAAAGGAGGCCAAAAGAAACACCCTGAAGTCAGGAGGAGTCAGGTGTGCCTTCTTGGAAGTGTCCTGGAGGAAGGCAGCAGCACAGCTGGGGAGCGCAAGGCAGACCGAGACACGCCCGCTGGACACAGCCGCACACAACACGAGCACAGTAGTGAGCGCAGCGTCTGTCGGGGGCGCAGCAGGAGTGAGGATGGCGGAGGGCTGGGGAGTGTCCAGGGGGTGCGGAACTGGAGAGCGAACAGAGCCCTAGAGAAAGCGTGGCCTTCTGGGCGGGGAGAAGACAGATGGCAGGAGCTGAGGGGAGAAGAGGAAATGAGGTCAGACTGAATTTTTTCCCTTGAAGATAAGACAGACTTGATGATGCTCAGTTTCTGATGAGGCAGATCCAGTAACAGAGATGGGACTGAAGGTAAAGAAAAATAAAGGGTTGTCAGCATTGTAAGGTGACAAAGAAGGTCGAAAGGATAGGATCCAGACAGGCCAAGGTGTTCCCTAGACTGGTTAATATAACATTCTTAATGAATCCAAAGCCTCGACACTACGTATCATTAAATATTTTAAAACACAAAAATGTGCTCTTTCCCAGTACACGTAGACAGAGTACAGCTCACTTTCTCGGTGTGCTGCATGAAGAGTGGGGGAGAGACGAGATTTAAATCATGGGCAAAGGAGGGGAATTCCAGAGTCCGCCTCCAAGGAGGAAAACAGGAAGCACGCGCTCTGCCCTGGTCTGTGCTGTCAGCAGCAGTACCCCGACTTTCCTGGAAACACTTTATTCTTTACAGGGAACTTTATGAAGACTGTCAACATCTGGCTAATTCTTGCCGTCCCCAAAATATTAACTCTTATTCTGCACAAGGTCAAGAACTAAAAGTACACCAAAAGGAACAGCTGTGTTAGAGTGAAGGGTGCCTCCTCCCGTGACACCCCCACATAACTACTCGCCATCGTAGGTAAAATCATTATTAAAGACAATGAACTAATAACTTGGAGTAGATGCAAGCAGGAGAGGTAGGAAAAGAGCCACTCTGAACATGTCTGCATCCTCATGCCAACAGATCAATTATAAAAGCACAGTTACTTACGAGACAACGGGGACATTTAAAACCTGACTTGATGCTAGATGATACTAGGAACCATTTTAAATTTACTTTGAGGTATAGTAATAATGCCGCAGCTATCTTTTTCAAAAGTCCTTACTCAGCAATAAAAACAAATGAACTATTGATACACAGACTACAACATGGATGAATCTCAAAACAATTATGCTGAGTGAAGCTGCACAAAGTCTACACCACCCACAACCCCCTCTACAGGAAATGCAAACTACTGCCAGGGACAGAGAGCAGGGCGCCGTTGCCTGGGGGAGTGGGCGGGGTGAGGAGGAGCAGGGTTAGAGGAGACCTGAAAACTTCTGGGAGTGGGTGGGCACGTCCACCATCTCGATTGTGGTGGTTTCACGGACCTATGTCCAAACTTACCAGATTGTGCGCTCTAAGTATGTGCCATTTACTGTATGCCAGTGATGTCTCATCAGAGCTATTTAAACCCCAGAGATGCACACTGAAGTGTTCTCGGGTCAAATGGGATGCCTGGATGTGCTTTAAATTCTCCAGTGGAGGGGTTTGGGGAAACAGCTGGGCCCATCGGTAACTACTGAGCTGGTGCTGTACACGGGGAGGGGGGGGGGGCAGCTCTCTTTGCTCTGTTTGTACATATTGGATAATTTTCCTAGTAAGTCTCTTCACAGACATAATCCATTTAGTTTCTTCACAGACATAATCCATTTAGTTTCCTGCTAGCCTCGCAACTTTACATAAAACTTATGTACCGTGTACTAGTAAAAATGCCCTCGTGCAAGCCCAAAAAATAAACGTAATTTCACGTCTGATTTCCATCAGAATTCATCTTGCCCTCCTCCTTCCTAATGTCTTACAACTCTAAAATCATTTCCTAACTGTTTCTGTCCTCCTCTCGAAACATCGTAAGATATACTTTAAGTTTTTAAACTTTTTTTAAATTGATTTTAGAGGACAGGGGACGGTGGGCGGGAGGACACCGGTCTGTCGTCCCGCTCATTCAGGCACTCACTGCTCAGTTCTTCCACGTGCCCTGACTGGGGATCGAACCTGCATCCCTGGCCTTTCGGAAGACACTCTAACCAACTGAGCTGCCCCCACCAGGGCTAGCAGATACACTTTAAGTTTTTAAAAAATACATTACAGAGCAACCAGATAACATATAGCTAGCTAGAGTATCAATCTGGTTTATGTATTCATTCACTCACTCGCATTACAGATTCCTTCTTCGAAAACGAAACAACTCAAATACAACGACAAAAACAGCTTAAACTGAAAGGTCCACTGGCAAAGTGTTCCCTGTCCAGAGGTCCCACTCCGTTTCTCCTGCTTTCTCAGCTCTGCCCTCCACCCTCTCCCTTGTGTGAGCCTTAGTCTCGGCTTGGTAAGAACAGAGCTGCCCCCAGTCTAGGCCTTCCATTGTGTGTAAAGGCTCACCGAGGAATGGCTCTTGGCTGAAAACAAGGCAGACCTCCCCTGAGGTCACCACAGAACTTCCTCGGGCACTTGAGTTCCATGCCTGGTCTGTAACCAGCCCCTCTCCCCCCCAGAGTGTCTTGCTTCGACTGAGCTCTTGACCCCACTCACTGTTCAAGGAGAGGAGGCTCCCAGTCAAGGATCCCCAGGAGTCCGAGGGTCCAGTGCTCACACCTACGCTCATACAGTGGCCGGGCCGAGGTCAGGTAGAGTGGACGCTGTGGTTACAGTAATGTCCATCGAGGCAACTATTATGAAACTTACAAATTCCTAGGCAAGTATTTTTAAAACTTGGAATGTAAAGTGCAGATAAAATACCATTCTGTGGTTACCCTTCCAACAGATCCCTGGTTTCCCATTGATTTCCCAGCTTCCGTTTAGCTGGCATAAGCTGGTCTCAGGACAGCCAAGGTCCCTTTTTTTCCCACCCCCATGTCTTCACTTTGTTAACTATGCTGATGACTCATGAATCCATGTTCTCCTTTCTGGGCTTTAGACTCTGTATTCAACTGAGCACCAGACACCACCATGCGACTGCTGAGGACACGCGAGTTTCCTGTGTCCAAAACGGAACGCACAACCTTACTTCTGCAAGCCTTCCTCTTCATCCCCTGTCTTCACAAACACTTCTCAGTATTTCAAGCCATGTTTGAGGGCGGTGCCTCTCCCTTGCTCCCCCCTCAGACGAGCACATCAAACCAGCATCACATCCTGCAACTCTGCCCTTTACCCTCCCAGGGCCCTGCAGTGGCCGCCCCAGCATCTCCTGGGTCCCCACAGTGGCCCTCACTTAACTGCTTCCACTCTGACAGCCCCCTGCCTCCTCCCGACACTCCCCACCCTGTTACCCAAATGTCCCCTTCTCAAGGGCAACATGGAGCATATGTCACTCATCCACTTAAAAATCCTCAACGGCTTTCCAAAACTTTGGGGATAAATTCAAAACACCACAGCCTCTGAAGTCCTGTCTACGCTCCAGCCTTGGTTGTTACTACTTCCTTCCCTGCTCGAAGCTTTTCGTCCGCTGCCTGCAGTTCCCTAAATACGCTCAACACTCTGCCCTCCGTCTGGAATAAACCTTACTACTGCTCCTCAATCCACTCATGTTGTGTGGGGTTAGCAGCTCCTTCTCTGCACTCCCCCAGGGCCTGTATTCACCTCTACCTACCAAAGGAAAAGTCCCATCTCTCACCAAATTTAAACTGCCCACTGGGTGCAAGGTGCGCTCCTCTGTGGGGAGCACATACAAAATGGGAGCCCGCCAGGGCTGGCGCCCTCCATGGCCCACAGCAATTCATCAACAAACTCTTTTTGAATGAATCCATTTATGAATGTATAAACATCACATTCACATAGTTTTTTGGGCTTCATTTTTCAACACAGGCTTTTGTAGCAAAATAAACAGTCCACTTCCCTCACCTTTTCAGAATAATGATCGAGTGTAAGTTCCATAAAAACAACGCCCCCCCCCCCCCCAAAAAAAACAAAAAACAACGCCCAATCGGCTCACAAGTTAACACGTCCTCTAAACTGTGCTCCAGGCAGCTCAGTGTGCAAATACATGCCACGCAGGAGCAAATTAAGGCCAGGTCCCACAGGGTGATGGGATGACACTGCCTGAAGCAGTTCTAGAAATAGACAAGAGAGTGACTGAAAGGGCCTGCCATCTGGGCTGGGACAAGAAGCTGCTACTCGAGACTCTTAAGTGAGCGGATCCTTATTCCAGTGTGGCCTAAGCTCATGAAGGCTGAAAGAGAAAGACACGCTACTGGCTTACCTCTGTGAGCTGTAGAAAGTCTGCTGAGTTGTAAACTGAATGCCCTCCTGTGAATCACACAACTAGGCCCACAGTTCCCAGACTGTGTCCAGCACCCAAGAAAAGCCCAGGTGCCCCACAGGGTATCGTCAGTGGGAGGGAAACACAATGATACCCCATGTAAGTATGGTGCTGTGACCCGCCAACCTGAGATAGTCCCAGGTTTCAACATGAGAGCACACACTCCTCAAACATGTCTTTGTGAAGCAGAACTTCCAGGGGTTGCTGTGGAAAAACCCGAACTGTACAAAAGTCAATATGGAACCAGCAGAGAGGGTGGCAGTGGTCACTCTGAGTCTGTGATGAAGAGCGTGAGATGCCTAACAGGTACACACATCCCAGGAGTAATTACAGCTATTTTAAGAATAAAATAAAATTTTATTTTTTCCTTTAATTTCTGTGCATTACTTTTTTAATGTTAAGTTATTAGGACAAAGTTGCTTGTAGCAAACTAGTTAAATAAATCTGTACAGTATTTCTCCTGGCCAGAGGTGCCATGGAAAAATAAATTGCTAGAGTGTTTAGGACTCCAAAATCAGAAAGTCTGGGAACCTCCGAAACAAACTAAGTCAATTTTTAAAAAAATACTGACAGTCTACCCACGTACCAGGCATTTCTAAAACAAACAGCAATGTTTCCCTGATAGTATTAACAGTGACTCCAAGTGTGTAAGTTGCTTGCAAGTTGCTTATTATCCATCCAGTTCATGTGACAGGGAAAAAAAGACTAGCAAAAGCTATAGTAATACTGTTGACCGTTAAACAATGAGGGGGTTAGCTTAAGGGACTTACGGGACAAGCTGACCAATATTGCAGTACAGTGGTGTCAGAAAGAGAAAACAGGCAGACCAAGGCAGGAAGCTTATTAAAGAAATACTGGCTGAAGATTCCCCCACCCTCGTAAAAGAAACAGACCCAGGAAGCCCAGCTAGTCCCAATAAAATGGACACAAAAGGCCCACACCAAGACACATTACAATTGACAAAAATTAAAGACAAGGAAAGAATCTTAAAAGCAGCAAGAGAAAAACAAACAAGGGACTCCACCCATAAGACTATTGGCAGATTTTTAAGCAGAAACATTACAGGCCAGGAGGAAGTGGCATGATCTATTCTAGGTGCTGAAAAGGGGTGAGGGTTGGCGGGGACTGCCAACCATGGACCGGGAAAGGTCGTCCTTCAGAACTGGAAGACTTTTCCAGACAAGCAAAGGCTGCAGAAATTCATCAGCACTCGATAAGTCACATAAAAATGTTAAAGGGAGTTTTCAAGCTGAAATGAACAGATGCTAATTAGTAACAGGAAACCATGAACATATAAATCTCACTAGTAAAAGTAAATATATGTAGAGATAATTTCAGACTACTCCAATGCTGTAAGGGTGGTGAGTAAATAAACTTATACCTATAAATTTATAAATCTACCATGAAGGATAAAAAAGAGTAGTTAAAACTGTAACTATAATAACTTGTTAATGAACACACAAGGTAAATAGATATAAATTGTGGTATCAAAAACAAAAAAAGTGAGGGAACAAGTAAAAATACAAAGCTTCAGTAGGAGTTCAAACTTATCACCAGCTTAAAACAGACTGTTATAAATATATTTTATATAAGCCTCATGGTAACCATAAAGACAAAAAATAGAGAGAAAGGAATCTAAGCACACTACTACAGAAAATTGTCAAATCACAAACAAAAGACAACAAAGGAACAAAGGAATTACAAAATCACCAAAAAGTAATTAACAAAATGGCAACAGTAAGTCCATGCCTAACAATATATTATTTCTTTACCAGGGTGGCTCAGTTGGTTGGAGCATCATCCTGTAACCCAAAAGGTCGTGGGTTTGATTCTTGGTCAGGGCACATACCTAGGTTGTGGGTTTGGGCCCTGCTGAGGGCAACATACAAGAAGCAACTGATCACACAAAAATAAAGATCACATGGAGGGTAATCAGCAGAGAGTGGGGAGAATGGGGAAAAGGTACAGGGAATAAGAAGCATAAATGGTAGGTACAAAACAGACAGCGAGAGGTTAAGAATAATATGGGAAATGAGGAAGCCAAAGAACTTATTTGTACAACCCATGGACATGAACTAAGGTGGGGGAATGCAGGTGGGAGGAGGGGTAACAGGGCAGAGGGGAATAAATATTAAATGGGAGAAGAAAACGGGACAACTGTAATAGCATAATAAAATATATTTAAAAAAATAAAATTTTAAAAAAGCAGCAACTGATCAATGGTTTTCTCCCTCCCTTCCCCTCTCTTTAAAATCAATATGCACATGTTCAAGTGAGGATTGAAAAGAGAAAAACAAGACCCAACCACATGCTGCCTACAACAGACTCATTTCAACTCTGAGGACATGTACAGACTGTAAGTGAAGGAATGAAAAAAAATAGAGCATGCGAAACAGAAACCAAAAGAAAGCAGGAGAAGCTATATTTATACTAGACAAAGTAGACATTAAGACATACAGTGTAATAACAGACAAATTAGGTCATTATATAATAATAAAGAGGTCCACCCAACAAAATGACACCTGACATGAAGTACCTAAATGTAAAATAAACACTAACAGGCCTAAAGGGAGAGACAGCAAAACAGTAAGAGTAGGTGACTTCAATACTGCACTTTCAAAAACTAACGGATCATCCAGGCAGAAAATCTGTAAGAAAACTATGGACCTAAATGACATGTTCGATCAGATAAACTTGACATTTATAGAGCATTCCATCCAACAGCAGCAGAATATACATTCTCCTCAAGAGCAAATGGAACATTCTCCAGGACAGGTCTTAATAAATCTAAGAAGACTAAAATCACATCAAACATCTTTTCTGATCACAATGATTATGAAATAAGAAATCAATTACAAGAAGAAAACTACTGAAAAACTCACAAATATGTAGAGCACAAACAATACGAGGGGGGACCAAAAAAACTGGAATTATCTTCTGGAGGGCGGGCCCCTTGTAGTACAGGCCTCCCCCTCTAGGTGAGTGTCCTAGGGACCCAACTGTATCCACGTACCAGCTGGTGCTGTTCTGAGGGGCTGTGTTTGGCTTCAGTGAATATTTTTTAAGTCTTTCAACACCTTTGCCCATTTCATGATGGGTGATTTATAAATGCACCTGCCCACACCACGCTGAGTGTTCTGCGGTTTCTGACCAAAAACGGCATGATCCCATGGCCCACCACCCTCCCTATTCATCTGACCTCCCCTAGGGATGTTTGTTTCCCCGATGGAAAAGTCCTCAAAGGGAAACATTTTGCTGATGTGGAAGAGGTGAAACAAAAAAACAGCAGAAACACTAAAAGGCATCTAAATCCATGAGTGCAGTACCTGTTTGGGGCAGTGGAAAAGATGTCTCGATAGGTGTTTTGCATCCAATGGGGAGTACTTTGAGGGCGATTGAAGTTCAAACAGGTAATAGTAAGCACACAATATTTTATAAATAAACGGCTATAAAACATGCCAAAACTTACGGGATATAACGAGTTTTTAAAAAATAAGCTCATAGTGAAAATGCCTGTATTAATAGAAAAGAACTAAAAGAAACACAACATAGCTATACCTCAAGAACTAAGGAAAAAAGAAACTACAACAAAGTTAGTAGAAAAAAGGAAATAACAACAAAGTAGAAATAAATGAAATAGATAAAAAAGCCAAAAGGAAAAAAAAAACAATGAAACTAAGAGCTACTTTTTGAATTATAAACAAAATAGACAAACCTTGAGCTACACTAAGAAAGAGGACTCAAATCAATAAAATTAAAATGAAAGAGAAGACATTACAACTGATACCACAGAAATAAAAAGGATCTTAAGAGACTATTATGAACAATTATACACCAAGAATTGGACAACCTATAAGAACTGGATAAATTCCTAGTAAACATACAGCAACAAAGGCTGACTCATGAAGAAACTAAAAATATGAACAAATAACAAGTAAGGAATTTTAATCAGTAATCAAAACCCCTCCAACAAAAATGTAGGACCAGACGGGTTTAGTGCTGAATTCTACCATTTTAAAAAGAAATAATACTAATCCTTCTCAAATGCTTCCAAAATCTAAAACATTCCCAAACTTATTTTATAAGGCCAGCTTTACCCTGATACAAAAACCAGACAAGGACCCCGTAAGAAAAGAAAATTACAGTCCAATAAACCGTGAATGCAGATACAGAAAATTTCAACAAAATATTAGAAAACCAAATTCAACAATACATTAAAAGGATCACATACCATGGTCAAGTGGGATCTATTCCAGGGATGCAAGGATGTTTCAACATCCACAAGTCACAAACTATGGTACATCACATTAAGAAAAAGAATGATAAAATATAGGTGTTCGGTGTTCATCTCAATAAATGCAGAAAAAGCACCTGACAAAATTCAACATCCACTCATGATAAAAACTCAACAAACTAGGTATGGAGGGACTACACTTCAACATCATAAAAGCTGTATGTGACGAAACCATACTGAATAGGAAAAAGCTTAAAAGCTTTTCTTCTAGGTTCAGGAACCAGGACACCCACTCACCACTTCTGTTCAATGTGTTACTGAAGTCCTAGCCCCACCGATTAAGCAAGAAAAAGAAATACAAATTATCCAAACTGAAAAGGAAGAAGTAAAACTATTTTGCAGGTGACATGATCTTGTATACAGAAAATCATAAAGGCTTCCAACAAAAAATGTTGAAATTAAAGAATGAAACTGAAGAACACACACAGAAATGGACAGATATCCCTGTTCATGGATGGGAATAATTAATATTGTTAAAATGTCCATACTACCCAAAGCAATCTATAGATTCTATGCAAATCCTACTAAAATTCCAATAATATTTTTTTCAGAAATAGAAAAAAAAGTTCTAAAGTTCCTATGGAACCATGAACAACCCCAAATAGCTAAAGCAATCCTGAGAAAGAAGAGTAACGCTGGCATCACACTTCCTGATTTCACACTCTATTACAAAACTACAGTAATCAAAACAGTATCATAGTGACATAAAACCAGACACAGACCAATGAGGTAGCCCAGAAATAACCCCATACACATATGGTCAATTAATTTATGACAAATGAGCCAAGAATATAAATGGGGAAATGACAGTCTCTTCAGTATACACCTTGGGGAAAATTAGACAACCATTTACAAAAGAATGAAACTGGACCCCTGTCTTACAACATACCCCAAAATCAACTCAAAACTGATTAAAGAAATGAATGTAAGACCTGATATTATAAAACTCTTAGAAGAAAACACAGGGGGTAAGGCTCCTTGACATCGGTCTTGGTAGTGATTCTTTTGCATTTGATACCAAAAGCAAAACTCTACAAGTGGGACTGCATGAAACAGAAACTTTTGCACAGGAAATTACCAACAAAACGAAAAGACAATCTATGGAAAGGAGAAAATATGTGGTGAGCAATTGACATCCAACATACATAAAGAATTCATACAACTCAGCAGCAAAAAGCACAACCAAGACTTCCGGCCAAGATGGAGGCATAGGTAGACACACCGTGCCTCCTCGCACAACCAAAAGAAGGACAACAACAAATGTAAAAATAAAAAACAACCAGAACTGACAGAAAATCGGACTGTATGGAAGTCCGACAACCAAGAAGTTAAAGAAGAAACACTCACCCAGACAGGTAGGAGGGGTGGAGATGGGCAACCGGGCAGAGAGGACTTTCGGCAAGGCGGTGGCTGGCGGACTGGGCAGTCCCACATCCACACGTGGATAAACTGGGAGGAACAAGTGGGGAGCGATACTCCTCGAATCCCAGGGTCCCGGTGCAGGGAAATAAAGCCTGAAAACCTCTGACTGAAAACTCCTGTGGGGGTTGAGGCGGCAGCAGCAGGAGAAACTCCCAGCCTCACAGGAGAGTCCACTGGAGAGACCCACAGGGTCCAGAACGTACACAAACCCACCCACCCGGGAATCAGCACCAGAAGGGCCCAATTTGACTATGGGGAGCACGGGAAGTGACTGAAAACTGGCAGAGAGCTGAGAAAGCAGCATTGTTCCCTCTCAGACCCCTCCCCCATACACAGCATCACAACAAAGCGACTGGGCTGCCCTGCCCTGGTGAACACCTAAGGCTCCGCCCCTTACTATGTAACAGGTGCACCA
This sequence comes from Macrotus californicus, assembly GCA_007922815.1. NCBI lineage: Eukaryota > Metazoa > Chordata > Mammalia > Chiroptera > Phyllostomidae > Macrotus > Macrotus californicus. The sequence goes on from VMDR010002606.1 coordinate 81,953, forward strand.
AGACAACAAAAATGGCCCAAATGAAAGAAAGATCACAGCTCCATAAAAAATACAACTAAGCAACGAAGAGATAGCCAACCTATCAGATGCACAGTTCAAAACACTGGTAATCAGGATGCTCACAGAATTGGTTGAATATGGTCACAAATTAGATGAACAAATGAAGGCTATGCTAAGTGAAATAAAGGAAAATGTACAGGGAATCAACAGTGACAGGAAGGAAACTGGGACTCAAATGAATGGTGTGGACCAGAAGGAAGAAAGAAACATTAAACCAGAACACAATGAAAAAACAAGAATTCAAAAAAATGAGGAGAGGCTTAGGAACCTCCAGGACGTCTTTAAACGTTCCAACATCCGAATCATAGGGGTGCCAGAAGGAGAAGAGGAAGACCAAGAAATTCAAAACTTATTTGAACAAATAAAGAAGGAGAACTTCCCCAATCTGGCAAAGGAAATAGACTTCCAGGGAGTCCAGGAAGCTCAGAGAGTCCCAAAGAAGTTGGACCCAAGGAGGAACACACCAAGGCACATCATAATTACATTACCCAAGATGAAAGATAAAGAGAGAATCTTAAAAGTAGCAAGAGAAAAGGAGACAGTAACTTACAAAGGAGTGCCCATAAGACTGTCAGCTGATTTCTCAAAAGAAACCTTACAGGCAAGAAGGGGCTGGCAAGAAGTATTCCAAGTCATGAAAGCCAAGGACCTACATCCAAAATTACTCTATCCAGCAAAGCTTTCATTTAGAATGGAAGGGCAGATAAAGTGCTTCCCAGATAAGGTCAAGTTAAAGGAGTTCATCATCGACAAGCCCTTATTATATGAAATGTTAAAGGGACTTATTTAAGAAAAAGAAGATAAAAAATATGAGCAGTAAAATGACAACAAACAGTTATTAACAACCAAACCAAAAACAAAAACAAACTAAGCAAACAACTAGAACAGGAACAGAAATCACAGAAATGGAGATCACACGGAGGGTCATCATCAGGGGAGTGGGTGGGGAGAGGGGGGAAAAGGTACAGGGAAAAAGAAGCATAAATGGTAGGTACAAATAGACAGGGGGAGGTTAAGAATAGTACAGGAAATGTAGAAGCCAAAGAACTTATATATATGACCCATGGACATGAACTAAAGGGGGGGGAATGTGGGTGGGAGGGGATATGCAGGGCAGAGGGGGATCAAGGGGGGAAGAATGAGACAACTGTAATGGCATAATCAATAAAATATATTTAAAAAAAAACAACTGGAAAATGTGCAGAGGAACCAAATAGATGTTTTTCAAAGAAGACATCAGATGACCAACAGGCACATGAAAAGGTGCTCAACATCACTAATCATCAAGGAAATGCAAATCAAAACCACAATGAGATATCAGCTCAAACCTGTTAGAATGTTTTATCATCAAAAAGATAAGACAGATACTCTGGTTTCTCTTCAGATAGTATAAATCTTTTGCCTTTTACTAAAAAGACAAGATGGGAGCAAATGTCTTACCTTTTGATAAGGCAAGGATGTGGAGAAAAGGAAATCCCTGAACACTGTTGATGGGAATGCAGACTGGTGCAGCCACTATGGAAAACAGTAAGGAGGTTCCTCAAAAATTAAAAATAGAACTACCATATGAGCCAGCGATTACACTTCTGGGTACACATCCAAAGGAAATGAAATCACTACCTTGAAGAGATATGCGCCTTCATGTTAACAACAGCCAAGAAGTGGAAAACATGATGTCCACTGATGGACAAACAGATAACCAAAAGGTGTCATATATAATATTATTCAGCCATAAAAAGAAGGAAATCCTGCCATTCACAACATGGATGAACCTGAATGGCACTTTGCTCAGTGAAAGTCAGACAGAAAGAGACAAATACTCTGATCTCACTTATGTGTAGAATGTAAAAAAACTGAACTCACAGAAACAGAGAACAGACTGGTGGTACCAGAGGCTGGGAGCGGGAATCCGGTGATGGTGGTCAAAAGGTACGACCCTCCAGTTTTAAGATAATTATCATGGGGGATGTAACGTACAGCATGATTGCTAGTTAACAATACTGTATTGTCTAACTGAATGCCGCTGAGTAAATCTTAACAGTCCTCGTCACAAGGAAAAGATTTAGCTGTGTGAGGTGATGGATGTTAACTAAACTTACTGTGCTAATCATTTCACAATCTATACATGTTATCAGATCATCACCTTGTATACCTGAAACTAATACAATATCGCGTGCCAATTATTCCTCAATAAACCTAACTGGTGGGGGCACAGGGAAAGGAGTCAACCCCTACCTCACAGACTGGCGACAGTGAAGTGAGCTTCAGCCCCATCATTCCCTCACATGGCCTACTTCTGGGAACAAGAATGACCATCTTCCTTCTCCGGCTCCCAGAGCCCGGGGCCCTCCCTGGAGTGCTGGTGGTGATGCCCAGGGAAAGGGGCTTCCATGCGGAGCCACGGCTACGAGAGACGGGAGCCACACCTCAGAGCACCACAGAGAACCCAAAACACCCAACCAGAGTTACAAGCAGGCAATTATCTAAGTCCAAGTACAGAAAGACAAGATACTTCCTGATGGAAATACTTACAAATAGGTGGGTTGCTGGTGATGTACTTAAAATTGAATTCTAAGTGCAGGGCTGTCTGCATTTTACCCTGAAGAGTTTAGTAGGTGACTAACCTCTCCCCAGGTGGTATGAATTTCACAGCTGGTGACAGATGAGAAGTTTGCAGGAGGCCCCAAAATTTGTTTTTTAAAAGAAATAGCTAAGCAAGTTTATAGTGACCTTTTCAAGGGCAAAATTGCTAAAAGCAAAACCGAAGGAACTAGCTGTTCTCATTTCAGTGAGAAACCTGAAGCGAACATAGAAAGTTCCTTTTCTTCTTCTATTTAAAGTTAGTATCTGGTTTAAGTCACATATTACAAGTATGACAACTGAAATACAAAATGAGTTTTAAAAAAATGAATCTGAAATAGCTCTCCTAGGAACTAATGATACAGGTGTCAATGCTTTTGAATGTCCGTTCAAGCCTCTACGACACCCGAGATTTCTGCCACCGCAGGTCCCCTGGTTTTGCTTCTGTGCATGGAATGCACATGCTACAGCTAACTTCACTAAGTGACGGGCAGAACACCTTGCGTACTGCACAAGGAAAATCTGATGTGATACGACGGCCTAAATTTATTTTAGTACAGGAGACCTATATTGGACTTCTGACCTCTAGCACTGAAAAATGATCATTTTGCGTTGTTTTAAAGCCACCAAATGTGTGATCATCTGTTAGGCAGCAACAGGAAACCAATGCACCCAGGAAGATCACATTACCTGCTAAGGTCCCACAGCAACTAACGCAGGTCTGCATCTCCCTGTCCACTGTTCTCTCCTCAGACCACTGCGCTCACAGCTCCCCTAAAACAAACACCTTTGTGTATCCAAAAAGCCATGTAATTTCCCCAAAACACTTACTATGTAAAACAGAGAAAGAAAGATCAATTTGTTCCTAACTGATCTAAGCAGTGTTCTATAATTTCCTTTCTTGTACTACGGTTTGTGCTGAATTGCTTCTTTCTGCTTAACTTAATATGAAACAACTGTTTCAACACTCTCCAAAAACACCTTGCAGTACCACAAGTTAAACAGTTAAACAAGCAGTACACACACTCTGAATTTTCACTAAATGTTATGGGCAGATTTTTTTTTTTCATCCCTCAGAGGCCTTTAACCAAGAAACTTGTGCTTTGTCCTGTCCTGTTCTGTTCAGGAAAAAGTTGCTGTGTTGTGACTTGGATCATTCATTCCCCTCCAGCACCACTGTCCCTCCTTTCTGGAACCCTAACAGGCAGATGTTAAACTCCTGGGGTTGATCACCTGATTTTCTTAACTCATCCCTGGTACTTTCCATATCTCTGTTTCTCCGTTTTACTTACTGGAAGATTTCTTTATCTTCCCGCCCGTCTACTAGACTTATTTCACCTGTTCTATCATTTCAAAACACTGTCTCCTTGATGTGCTCTTTCTACCCTTTCCTGTATATACACATTGTTCTGGTTCAATGAGTCCAGTATCGTAATCATCTGAAGAACAGTCATGTTATTTTATTTGTTCTTTCCCCTTCTCTGTCACATCTGTTTCCTCCCAGTTCTTTTATTCAGTTAATTTCTTTTCGTGTTCTTCAAATCTGGTTGCAACCGTGAAATGCTCAGTCTCCCATGGCCTGCTGGCTAGCAGCTCCTGCTCTGTCCTGCATACAGACATGCTAACCATTAGAGGGACTCTGCTAGGAGCTTGAGTTTTCCAAAAGCAGCTCCTCCCATTTCCCTTTCCCTTGACAGAAAAGAAGCCTGAACTCTCCACTGTGTTAGGATGGATTTGAGGAACCATTAGGGGTCCCATCTTCTCAATCGATGAGCCTTTCCTTACTTCCAACTCTTGACATTTTGAGTTCTGGCCTTTCGCAGCTTCGGGCACGCAGACTTTGGACTGGTAACATGGTGATCACGGTGTGTCTGAATGAGGCTTCCAGGTGTGCATCAGGCATGCTGATTGGTGGGTTCAACGAAAGGTGATAAGACGATGAGCTGGCTTCCTCTCTGGGGAGCACATAACTGCCATCACCAGGTCTTTTCTGTAGAACCAGGCTGTTCTCTGGAGAAGGACCTGCTTGCTGAGGGCCGGCCTGAGGGATCTGAGCCTCACTACAGGCATTTAAGGGAAAGGTGGTTATAGAACGCCCGCTTCCTTCTTGACAGTATCCCCTCTTCAAGCAATGAGGTTGTGGCTGCGTTAGGAAAATTTTCTATCACCCATTCTTAAAAATTCTCTCTCATCCAGGGTTACTGCTTCTCTCCATTCTCATTTTCTTTGTGGGTTTTATCTTTTTATACACTTTTTGTCTTTTAAGCTCCTTTAATGTCATGTGAAGTGGGGTTTCAGGAGGGAGGGGGTGTGTGTGTGCTCAGGTCAGTATCCTCCCTGACATTAGACAATTGGATCTCTCTTCCTGGTAACTCAAAACAAAACAAAACAAAACAAAACAAAACCACCTCTGGTGAGAGACCTACTCTTCAAGCTTTGAAGGTCCTGTTCATTTGAAATAGAATTTACTTGAAAATAACCAACTGAAGCCCTGGCCGGGTAGCTTAGCTGCTGAGAGCATCATCCCGATATGCCACAGCTACAGGTTCAATCTCTAATCAGGCACATAAAAGAAACAACACACAAGAAACTAATAATGAATGCACAACAAATTCTCTCTCTCTGAAGTCAATAAATTTTTAAAAATAGGAAATACTCAATTGAGATAAAGACAAAATACAATCCCCAGCCCCCCAAAAAATTATTTAAAAAGAGAGGAAATTATAATTTTCAGTTCAACATTCAGAATAAGAGCACTTATTATAAGCCAGGTACTAGCTAAGAACTTTACATAAATTACCTTATTTAATATACTTCCTCTGTTATCAACTTTAATACTCTGAATCCTATGAGGCAGGATTATTATTTCTGTTTCTTACCATTATTCCTACTTGCAAAGGTTAATTAATCCACTCAAGGTCAAACAGTAAATAAGTATTGGCACTAAAATTCAAACCCGTATCTAAATGACTCTAGAAAACCAGACCTCATGTGAAGAGGAGAAAAAAGAGGAGAAACTTTTTGGTGTTTCTTAACGACCCTTAACTGTGGGGCCCCTAAAAATGAGATCAACTTCCTACGGCTAAACACTGCGGAAAGCACATGTGTCCTATGTTTCTTACTAATTCTATCTGTAGTATTATCGACCCATTTCTATACAAGTTTAAGGCAAAAAAAGATGAAAAAATAATGGTGTTTACCACATGTTTACATCACAGATG
>VMDR010002607.1:0-87768 GCA_007922815.1 Macrotus californicus
CTTGATATTAAACAATATATAGTAACTTGTCATTGTAGACTAGAAGCTATGGTCCAGGCAAGGCAAAGAGAGATGAAAATATAAATATAAATATATATAAAGAGAGATGAAAATATAAATATAAATAAAGAAATAGAACTTCCTTCTCATCTACACTTTCTATACTCTCTGCCCCTCCCTCCTAAATTAGATCTTTCTCTACCTTTCCTCATGACTCCACCAGCATGGAGAAATCCATTGTCAGCCAAATCCCAACAGAATAAAAGATAAATATGTCTTCAGAAGGAGGGGGCAAAGGGGAGAGATGGAAGCATCAATAAAGGCTAAAGGGATTGGCCTAGAGTGTGTGGAATCCTAGAGGGTGTTTATTTTCAAAACAAAAGCTTACAGATCAGGTACTTTTCAACAGATGAGAAAAATGGAATGAGCAAAGCTTGTGCCTGGGCTTGGGGACATGCCCACAATGGCCCAAGCTACTGAGTCAGCAAGAGTGGCTTTTGTTCTTGCTCTGGCGGCACCTTCTGAGTAAGCAGGACTCACCAGTGAGCCAGGCATAAACTCCAGGAAGGTCGTGTCTGGCCCGGCTGCCCTTCCAATTTTGCTGGGTCACTTAGAATCCCAACTTCCTGCCCTGCCCACATATTAGAGCAGCCCAAAGAAGCCTCACCAGGCATTCCTTGGCAGTCAGCCTGGCATGACTGCAGAGACGTCCCTCACAAAGCCCACTTTTTAGCTGGCATGTTTTTGGGCACTGCTCTTTTCCACAAATATTTCTTACAAAAAGGCCTTTGAGACAGGAAAGTCATTTTTTTTTTTTTTTTTTAGAATCCATGTGTCAGAGCATTAGACAAGACATAACTAGATTTAAAATCCCCTCAGCCACTTATATGCTGTGTGGTCTTAAGCAACTTGGTTACCTTTTCTGAGCCTCAGTTTCCTTGTTGGTAAAATGGAATAAATTGAACCTGTGCCACTGGGTGTGGTAAGGATAAGGATGATGAAGATGAGGTGTGTTTGACAGATGGTCTGTCAAAGAGAAGGTCAGTGTTGGCAGTGAACCTGGCTGGAGAGACCCAGGACCCAGTCAAGACGTGTGCTTACTTATCCTTGTTGTGGATGTCTGGTTTGGGCCTTAGTCAGCTGCTTCTTCGATCAGAACCACACACATGCTTATGTTTTGAGTGATCCTTCTCTCTGTAAATAGCCCCTAGCCTGCATGAGTGACAACATCCTCTCAGCCCTGCCTGTGCCCTGGGTCTCAGTGTCTGCATCTGGAAAACAAAGGGTATGAACTCGATTTTGATTCATTTGAACCACCTTTGGGGTTTCATTCCAGCCCTGATGCCTGAGGACTCTCCACTAGACTTTCTACATTGGAGACCTCCTCTCCTGATCACAGTGCCGGGTCCCACAAAGGTGGAAACGAGAGGTTGTGTGTGGTATAATGCAATTCTAAGTAAGAAAAGAGACAAAACACAAAAGTGAAATAAAATACTGCTCTATGAAGAGCATGTGCTTTCAAAAATTTGTTTAAAAATACTAAAAACACAAGTGGAAATCAATCACAGTTCTACCCCTTAAAGTTACACAGTGGTATAAAGTAGGAAGCCGGTTTTCTGCACCCCCAGCTTTTGGCAGTTTGGTCACACCGACAGTTTGGTGTATGTCCTTCCCACTTCCCCCCTAAGTTTAAAACACATATCCCTATTTACATGGGCACATACATATGCATATGATTTTTACAGGATGGTGGACTGCACTTTGCATTTTTGGGTTGTTGCAGTTCACTTGATACTGCATCCAGTTCATCCTTCCAGGTCAGTGTATGTAGACCTCCCTCCTGTGTCTAATGCAGCGCACTGTTTCATGTTATAGGAAAGCCATGTTTATTCGGTCACACACTTTTGATGGGCAATAGGTTGTTTCCAGTCTTTCTGTTGGTACCAAAGAGGCTACAGCAAACAATGTTTATGTTTTGCTATATATTATGGCGGTTTTACTTCTGTGGAATTAACTCCTAAAAGTATGACTTCTGAGCCAAAGGGTATACTGTCTTTAAATTTTAATGGAGACCTCCAAATTGGTTTCTACAATGTTTGAAGGCACCTTACATAACCAGCAATATGATGGCAGACTACCCATTCCCCCATAACATTACCAGCTTTGGATATCATCACTCTTAATTTTTTCCTAACCTGATGAGTGGAAAATTATCTCACTCCGTGTTCACTTTATTTCTCTGACTTAGGTTTAACTTATTTTCATTTGTTTATTGGTGATTTTTGTCTTAAAAATTGCCCATTTGTATCTTTTTGAATGCAGTTGTCTTTTAAAACTATATTCTTATTTTATGATTAGCAAACAATGAACAAAGTGATTTTTTTAATAGGTGCTTTGAGAATGCAAGACCTCCCAAGGCTGTTGGGGGGACAAGGGTTTGGGAGCGTGGAGATGGGTGAATGAAAGGTAGTAAGAACTCCTTCAGTGTGCTGTGCGGTTCATGGGCATTTTCTTTCACATGTATTATTGCCCCCATATGCTCCTCAGTGCAGTCCTGGGAGGTAGGCTGAGCTCTGGATGACCTCCTAGCTGTCAGACCTTCAACTTGCCCCTGACTGATGAGGCTTGCCTCTTGGGCTTGACCTGAGAATTCTGAATCCTCTGCTTGCCTGTCTCCTGCTGGGACTGCTGCCTGACAACCTTTCATTTCCCTCCCCACACCACCCCTCCCAAATCCCACATGAGCCCTGCACACTTCTTGGAGTCTGGGAGTCCTTTACAACCTCCTTCAGGAATTCAGTGCCATCTGAAATACTCCTCATGAAGCCCTTGGGTGATGGTAGTTTTCATTCTTACAAATAAAAATTAGTTACTCTTTATTGAGCTCTTACCCTGTGTAAGGCCAATGCTTATGACTGTATAAGCTGTCCATTGCACAACTGCAGGGGACACCATTCACTGCTTAGTCATTGTAGATCTGCAGAATTATTTCTGCTGGATAGCACTCAAGTGTCTTGAAGAAAGGGCTTTTTAGAAAAAAATGTATACAGAATCACCAGAATAGTGGGCAGCAGGGTTAACGATGTTAACCCTGTGTTAGCACATAGCTCTAAATACAGCAGTTTTTAAATCATTCCAATAGCCTGCTGAGGTTGGTGATATTATTTCCCTCTCTAAAGCTGAGGAAACAGCCTTAGAGAGTTTAAGTTACTTGCTCAAGATACACAGCTAACTAGTGAATTCTGACTCATGACCCCAAAGTCTGTGCTCAACTCTTGGCCTGCACTTTCTCTGCATTGGGATCCTGTTACCCCCAAATAGTCCTCTGCAATACCTCCAGCCATGGTTATGATACAAGCACGGGGTTCAGGCCACCACTGTCTTCCTACAACACTGTAGAAGGGCAGTGTGGTCAGTGAGCAGTACTGCTGAAGCCAGGGTGAACTTGAATCTATCCAAGGGACCCTCAGGAGCCAACAGTGCCCTTTTGAGAGTATCACTGAAGCATTAGAGCCCAGCTCCTGCACCACAGCAATGTCATCAGGAGGTCAGCACTTCTAGATCTCACATGAGAAGGAGAAACCCCATTTTTCTGATGCACATTCTTTCTGAGTCAGGGTTTCCTGGTCTCCATCCCAGGACCCAGTTTCTCTGACCACACTCAGAGTGTGGGTAACCATAATTCAGAGGTGCTAAGAATGAGAGCCAACATTTCCCATCTTCTGATGATGGTGCTGATGGATGGGGACTGGACCTGGTGAAAAGGTTTTTCTGGAATTGATTCATCAGGCCGAGGGGGATTTCCCTCTTGCTCTCTGCTTTCACTTCTGAAGTTCATGGGTCTTTTTAACATACCGTTGGCTTACTGGGACCTAAGTTAAAAGTTGTCTTTAGGATCCATTTGTTCTAATTCTATTGCCAAGGCTTTATGATGTTGTTCCCTCTCTTGGAAAAATGCTCCAAATGGTTTGTGTGACTGATGTGTTGCACAGCGCCCTGATTGATGGTGGGGAGGCCCTGGCTAGAGGCCTGTCCTGGAAGGAGGGGCTGGGGCTTGGGAACACCATTGCAGCTGCGCTCTGGATATAAGGGATGTCTACCCTTCATGCCATTCAGCTTGGAGCTTTCTGCTGGCTCCTTGGGGAAAACCATTGAGGAAGCAACCCTGAGGTCTGCACTAGCCTCCAGTTGGGAGGAAGGAGTTAGGAGCTCTGGGTTCAGCCTAGGATGCATACTGCTTTTGTAGTCACTTCAGTAATTTTATTATCTGTATGGCTTCGAATCATGTGCCTGGTCAGTGAAAAAGGATGTTTTTGCAGTTTTGAAGGCAATATTATTTATTTTTTAAGAGTTCTGAAGCCAGACACAGCTGGTCGCTATTACCAGCCATCACTCTATGTCATGTTGACCCCATGTAAGTGGCTTCCCTGCTCCAATTCCTGTCTGTGAAATGGGACTGATAAGACTTGTTTTATAAGGTCATTGCTAGATTTCATGGGCTAGTTAACAGGATAACATGGGTGAAGAGCTTAGCTTAGCCCAAGGCCTGACACATAGAACCACTGACAGTATTATCACCAGCTCAGTGGACAAGATACTGTGCACCACCCACCGGGGAAGTGGACAGTCCTGACTCTGCTGCTGTGCACTTTTCTGCCACTCCGGAGTACAACTGGGCAAATGCTACTCAAGTTGAACTTGGACATTCACTGTGACAGCAATTCTACTTTTAGGCAGATACACTGGGGAATTGCTTGAATCTGTGTACAAGAGAACATGTGCAATTAGTGTCACTGAAGTTTTGGCAAATATGTGGATACAATCCAAATATTCATCAATAGCAGTTCTGTGTATCTGTGAAGTAGGATACACCACAGCATTAACATGCACTGGAACCAACTGCATTAACATGGATAAATTACAAAAACATAATGTTGAATGAATGAAGCAAGTTTAATAGTGATAAACAGAGTATGATAACATTTACTTAAAATTTCAAAACTTGTAGATTTATACTACATTTATTAATAAAGGAATACATAGAGAACAACAGTATTAAATGTATAACAAACATGCATGGAAATAATACTCTCAACTTTAGTGTTTACTTTGGGATTAGGGGAGGGAGGAGAAGGGAATCAAGGATGTGGGGGCTTAGATTGTACTTGTATTTTTTGTCCCTAGGAAAAAGATTTAAAGGGAATATGGAAAAATGTTAAGATTTATTTATTCCACTGGATAGTGGGGATATAAGTGTTTTAAATACTATTTTCAATTTTATTTTGCGTGTTTAAAATATTCCACAGTAAAAACTGTAATAAATAAAATTAAATTGTATTATGGAAGAGAAGAAATGATGAAGGGGTAACAATACTTCTTTCCAGGACTTTGGCTCTCTTTTTCCTACAGTGAAAGGAGGGGGTGGGGAATAAACTTAATTTTGTGTCACAAACATTTGAAGCATTAGGAGATTTAAAAAATAGTTTAAAAACCATGACTGTGTTTCTATGTTTGTGAAGGCAGAATGGGGAATATATTGGTAAGTTGCTTGTAGTAATAGTTGCATGTCAAATACAGTAATATAAAGTTACACTTTAATTATAAAATCTTTACCCAGAGTAACGTGGGATCTGTGAAGAGCATTTCTCTGAGCACTGTGGCCGGAATCCTCCTTGGTGCTGGCCTGAGATGGTTTGGAATTAGCGCTGAGAATGCAGGGAAAGATGCACAGTCCAGGAGCCACTCCACATGTCTTCCTAGGGCTTCTTTGGGGCATTTACATGTCAGGGTCCTCCGCTTGCATCTAAAGAGAGCGGGTGGGCATCTGCTTTCCCCTCCTACAATCATACTAGGATCCCCTTTGGGAATATGACCCCATCTAGCCAATCCTCTCCCTTTTGGGAAATATCAACCCCCCACTTGGTTTCCTCTTGGTTCTTCCTCTGCTCTCCATAATCACTGTTCCCTTTCTGGCTCAGGGTCACCTTGGGTGCACCATGCCCTGGATGTCAGGCCAGCAGTGGGGGGTCTCTTTGTGACCCAGGATACAGCCTGCGGGCTCTCTGATTCCCCTCCGGGAGGCCTTGCTCTCAAACACTGCTCTTTCCAAAGCTTCCTCGAGCTTTCCCTCCCATAAATACAGGCTGAGGGGAAAGGATTTTCTTGTCTTGTTTTCAGTCTGGTTTTTGATTTTTGTTCTGTGGTTCTGCTCTGCTTCGCTTTGTTTATCAGCATCAAAGCTGAAACCAGCTGTGTTTATTTGTGGATCTTTCAATTCCATGAAACCTGGGGATTTTTCTAGGTCACTCTGTGTTCTTAATAATCAAGAAGGTAGTTCACATGGCCACAGAGGAAGGACTGGGGTCAGAAAAACTCAAACCCACAGAGGCCCCTCAGTAGCCCTGCCCTTGGCTTGGATGACTGGGGAAAACAATTAAGCATACTGATACAGCTTAGGGTTTTATCTTCCAGGGTGAATCCTCCCCCAAAAGCTCTCTAACAAGGGAATTTGGTGGTAGAAATCTTTCTTATTATCTTTCAGCAACACCCTGTGACAAAAATCATCATGAAAGTCTAGAACCCCAGCAGCTGCAGAGAGGGGAGGAGGCTGTGTTAGGAATTCTCTTCATATTTTAATAATTGGACCCTTAGTTGTATTAAAGGCCCGGCAGCTACCTGAGGTCACAATTGTTGAGTTGCTTGTTGGAGGAGCACTTGGCTGAATGGAGCCCTAGGAGCCTAGCCATTGAATGGGCCACCTGATGCTCTAGGACAGTTTCTGGTGAAAAAACCCCTGAGTTCTGACACAGGAGAAATGGCAAACCAGATGGAGGTTCCTTTTAGAAAATTAGTCCTAAGGCTGTTACCCCATCCTGCTAAGTGCTGCCCAGCACAAACAGCTGTGGAGACCATACTGGGTGCCATTTATCTTAAAACAAGCCACAGAATCTGGCCTGAATAGATGGCACCAGTTGAGTTTTACGGTGAACAGGGGAACTCAAATAACCAAATTTCACAGACCACAGCAGCAACAGCCCGCTTGAAAGAGCCCAGTTTCTGCCTATGCTCCTCCCCACCAAATGGACTGACATATATCAGGCTCCAGAAACAGCAAAGAAGACCGTATTTGGATTTGTAACTCCCCGGGCGTTTGCAGGCAAGTCTGGTTCTCATAGTCCATTGACTTGGTGATAAAATCAGAGGTCTGCTCAGCTTGAAACAAGCCATTTGTTTGGACACCTCCCTCTTCAGATGTGAATACCCGACTGCTGCGTGGGTGATTCCAATTTGCTGGTGGAGTTGCCCTGTCAATCTTCCCAGTTCAGTGAGGAATTGCTGCTCTCTGTCTTATGTTGTCCTTCCTGAACACATCCTTGTAGCCTCACCCCACTTTGAAGGGCTCTTGAAAAAGGCAGCCATAGGCAGCTGTGAGATGTGGGCTAGGGCTGCCTCTAGGCAGTCAAGAACAAGGTTGTAAATAGCGCATTTAAGTGACCTGCAGGTGAGAGGGTGGAGAGTCCCTGGCCTCTACAAAATCTGCTCTGTGCCTTAGGGTCTCTGCATTAAGTGAGGTGGGTTGGAAGGTAGGAGAGGTATGGTTTTAATACCTCCTCTAAATGAGGGGAATTGCTGTTCCTCTGAGTCTCAGCAAGATCGGTAGAGCCAGGAACTGAGCTCAGAACCCCTGGCACGAATAGCTAATAGTAATAGCAGCTGTCTTTAGTGCACATTGATATAAAGCAGACATGACTCTGAGGGCTTCATGCCTATTAACTCACTGAGTCCTCCTCAAAGCCCCAGGAAGTGGGTGCTGTTATTGGTCCCATTTTGCAGATAGCAAAGCTGAGCCTGCACAAGGTTAAACACCTTGCCCCAGCATACAACTAGGAACCTACAGGCCCAGGTTTTAAACCTAGGTCATCTGGCTCCAGCATGAGCTCTTAACCAGTAGACTATGCTGTGGGGACTTTGGGGCTACCATTATTGCCCATAATAATAATAACGGCTGTCTACTGAGGGCTTTTCCTGGGCCAGGCACTATTAAAGAAACACTTTCTCTGAATTATCTCCTTTAATCCTTGCAGTCACTCACCGAGGTAGAGAGAGTACTTATTACTCTTTTACATGCAAAAAAACTAAGGCTTGGGGAAGCTCAGTGACTTACTCAGAATTGTTTAACTAACATGTGAAAGAGCCAAGATTCTAGCCCAGGGAGTCTTGGGAGCTTGGACTCCTAACCTCTGTGCCTGTGTTGGCATAGCAGGCTAGAGAGTATGGTTGTAGTGGACTTGCTGATGAGGACTCCTGCTAGGCCCTCTGCTGCCCTTTGAAGGCCAAAGGGGAGAAGCAGCTCGACAAGTCCTTGCATATGTAGAAGAGCCGGGGCTTTCCCATCATACACCTGGCTGATCCTGTCACCTGTGCTGAGCAGATTCCCCAGCTTTCACCAGACCATACTGTCTGATACCAGTCTAGCACTGAGCATAGTAGTTGACACAACTGGAGTCACTAAATTGTTAGGGAGCTGATACCACCCAGTGCATCCTTGCCTTCTTTCAAGAATGAATGAATGAATGAGTGAACACATGCTTCTGCATTGAAAACTAGCCAATAGCTAACAGATACTTAATTTTACATATGATTTCTCTAGATTCATATTCACTAATACAAAGAAACTAAAGATCAGCTTTTTGTGGGTAAAAATATGACATTTTGCTTTGACTCAAAAGACTCTGGGTAATTCCAAGTAAAGGAATATCTACCTTATTATGTTCTGGGCTGTATAGCATAACAACAATCATGAGGACAATACAATAACTAGTTAGTACTTACTATGATCTGTCTCTGGGCTAAGCAGTTAATAGTTTTGCAATAGCCTTTATTAGTCCTATTTGTCAGAGGAGAAAACTGAAGCCCACAAAGATTAAAGCACCTGTGAACGGCCTCTCGCCTGACAAGTGTTAGTCATTCAAACTCAGCATTGCCTCTGAAGCCTCATACTCTTAACCACCCTGCAGTACATTGAGTTGATCAAGTGCAGAAAAACTGAGGCTCAGAGATGCTAGATGGCTTGCCAAGAGCCCTTAGCTGATTTGTAATAAAGTCTACATTTGAACTCAGGCTGCCTATGTTATCCTGTTTGTCTTAGCAAACACTCTCAATGTCAGGCTCAGCTTGGAGCCCTGCAGAAAAAGGACTGTCACGCGAAGCTGTGAAGACTGATATAGTACAAAGACAGCCAGTAGTGTGGGTTTGCTCAAGAACTCACTTGAAATGGGAATTAATCAACTGACCAACATTCAGTCATTGAGGTGCATCAATAATTTTTTTAAAAGGAATGTTCCACCTCAAAAGATTGATAGTCACCTTCTAGATGTAATGGCCCAGGTCCATGGGAACAGGCAGTTACAGGTTGTAGCAAACCACTTCCTGGAGCCTGGTCACTGGTTGGGAAGGAGAGCAGGTTGGTGTCCAGAAGAACTTGCCTATCTGAGATGATTAATTGGTCAGCACACCCATCCACCCATCCATCTAGAAGTACCTATGGGCTACCTACTAGGTCTGGGATGCTGGCCAAGGAAGAGAGCCCCACTTCCTGCCTTCACAGAGCTTACTTTATAGCAGCGAAAGCTATGAAACCAGGCACACAATAAATTGTGATGAGTTATCATAGGGGACATGTAGGATGTTGCAGGGGTTCATAACTTGCTCTTGCTACCAGGAATTGCCTCCTACAGGAGATGTCATTGTAACTGAGACCTGAATGATATAAAAAGCAGGGAAGAGTGTTCCAAACATGTGCTTCTAGCATGGGTAGAAGCCAGGAGGTGAATGAGAGCCTGTGTACAATTGCAGGACTGGCCAGTGCTCGGGACAGTTGGATTTTGGAGTGGGGAGGGGACAGTATACATGTGTTTTTCAACATTCTTGTTTATTGGGTTAAAAATTATCCATTTCATGACTCTGAACGAAGACTCCTGTAATACGAGGATGCTGGTTATGCTCTCCCTGATCGCAGAGTTCTCCCAGGGGTCATCTGCTGCCCCACCGTCCTGGAAGAGAAGTGAGAGCACAGGTTTCTCTATGCTAAATCAATGGTTCTTCATTTTGGAGGAGGTCGTAAAAATTTCTGAGACACTCTGGATTCTTTTCCCAGGAAAAAGCACTCAGCACATATGAGATGTTGCATATCATTTTAGAAGGTTCACAGGCACCTTCTGAAGCCCTTCCATGAAGTGAGGATGCAAGGACCACTGGTCAGGAACCCTGTTGTTCTCCCTCTCACCTTGATGCCCACAGGGAAACAGTGCTGGCCGCAAGCATCCCATTCCCTGTGTGCAAACTCTGCCACTCTTCCCTGCACGCACAGGCTTCTCCTTACACATCAAGTCTCCACCTCTGGCTCACTTCCCTGTGTTAATCAGCTATCGGTGTAATTACTGTCTTAAAGGAGTTATACAGTCTATAAACTCACCTTGATGGGTGACCCCAGACATCTTCTCTTCCCTCCCTGTGACAGGACTAAATGATATTATTGCAAGTCTATTTATACATTTAAGCCATTTTTTTTCCATTTACTTTTCTCTTCATAGGAAGTGACAGTGGGTAAACCACTGCTTAAGTATTTAAAAAGGGAAAGAGAAACAGTACCTCTGTTTCCCCTCTAGCCTGCTCATCCTAAAGATGACTCCTTCAGGGGCTAATGGGAATCACCCAACATGGCCTCCTAGTTAAAGAAACATAACCTAACAATTGGTGTCAGACAGGTCCCTTTATAATATGTCCCCTTGCCCCCACTCCTATCAGTCTCCTCCACCGCTGGCCTTATAGAGGTTCCAAAAACAAGCAGCCCACCCGCGGCCAAGGGACCTTTGCACTGCCTCTCTGCCTATAATTCTCTTCCCCAAGATCACCACTCACCTCATTCAAGTCCTTGCTCAAATGTCACCAACTCAGTGAGGCCTCTTCTGACCACCCTATTTAAAAATAAATGCCACCCCCTTTCCTGCTTTATGACTCTTATCATCTAACATACTATTGTATTTCACTATTGATTTTATTTAGAAGTCCCAGGCAGGCTAGCCTAGAACAATACATGGCTCATGTCAGGGGTATTTAATTTATATTTAATGAATTAATGGACCAATAATGTTCGTGGGTGGGTGTGAGGAAGACAAGCATCGCAGGGATCAGAGTATGTATGTAGTCAACCTTTTCGCTTACCTTCCAAAACTCAAGCATGGCTCAGGCTCAGAGAAATGAGAACATCACACTTGCTATGTTCTTGGATTCCGTTCCAGCCAGCACCCTTAGAAAAGCGATTAGCACTTTCAATTTGGAAAGTGAGCCCAGGGCTTCCGTGGGAGTAGATAACAGCTTGAGAACCCCTTGATCCAGGCAGTGATTTCCGAAGGAAATTAATTTGGCCTCTTTTGTTCTCCTTCCTCTGTCTTTTCTTCTAGACTTCCATGACATTGAAAAGCCATTGCTACTTTTGGGGGCTGAACTAGGTTTTTTGCCCTTGGGTTTTCAGCTCAAGGATGCCTTCATTCTTTGGCCTGTAGCAGCACTGGACTCTCAAAAGTGGAACCCCCTGTATAATTCAAGCACCCCCTAGAGAAAAGATGCTCCTGGGGTTGCTAGGAAGTGCCATTTACATTCTCTTTTGCCTCATCGCATATATAATCCTCTCAAACTATTATATCATCTTTTGAATTCTCTTCCTGTGTCCTGGAGGCTGTGGGCTCTATCATTCAAAACCCTTAGCACTGCTGTGGAGATATTAAATTAAGCATCGCAGCTTAGTGTGGAATGTGTAGATACTTGAAGTAGGATTTAAAAGACATTCTGATTTCCTAGAAATGTAACAGTATACTGTCTTGGAAGGGAGAGCAATTCAGGAAGGAGCCTCCTTTTCCAGCACAAGCCTGCAGAGTCTGCCACTCTTCAACGCAAAGGAGGTTAAATCATAAGCCAAATGCAGTGCATGTGAAAGGCTGAGGATGTGTTCTGTTTGGGAGACCCTGTAAACGGACTTGTTTTGCTGGGTGAAGGAATGAATCATCTCAGCCGTGCACACCAGCTGCAGCCTGTGGAAGTAAACCGAGGGCTTTCCCACAGCATGCGCTGTATATTTCATTGTTAGAGTTCTGCATTTTGACAGGTAGTTCTTATCCTTCTGGAAAGAGGTCTGAAGCCAGCAGCTGTATGGAGACCTGGCAGGGCTTGCTGTCTAAATTGAGAGCAAGCATGTGCAGAGAAACCTCATTATAATGTGACCTGTTATTACGTGGATTTTGATATCCCATGGGGCAAATACGTCTCCCAGCATAGGACAACTCCACACAGCAGATGCCTGTTGTAACTTGTCTAACCCGGAACACAACCTTGTTCCCGAATCCAGTGTTGTAAAGGGGTTTGTGCCATTTTTTAAAAAATTGACAAACACACCAAACACAGACCGTGAGTTATGTGTACTATGTAAGGGAATGGTTAAAGCTGTGTATGGTGCATGGCAAGTGCTCATTGAGGCCTTTCCTCTTGTGGAACTTATACTGTAGAAGGAGAATGTGGTAGATGAAATGTAAAAATGTCCCAAATTCTTCAGGATCCATGTAGCCACACACTCTGCAATGTGGCTTTGCAACTTCTCCTGTAAGGAGGTGGAATTCTGTTTCACCTCCTCCTGATCTGGGCTAGTCTTGAGAGTTCCTTTGGCCATCAAAATGAGGTAGAAATGACAGTATGCCAGTTCTGAGCTTAAGCCTTGTGAACTCCTGTGCATCTTCTCTCTCTCTCTCTCTCTCTCTCTCTCTCTCTCTCTCTCTCTCTCTCTCTCTCTCCTAGCCACATAAAAACAAATCTGCACTAGCCTGCTGGTAGCTAAGAGGCCAAGTACATGAGCAGCAGAGCTGAGCTGTCTCAGCCAAGACATCCTAGACCAGGTCACAGCCAGCCAACCCCCAAACATGTGAGAGTGCCCAGCCAAGATCAGCAGAGCCACCTGACTAGCTCTTGTAGACACTTGAGGAGCCCACTCAAAACCAGATGAATCATCCCGTTGACCTGCAGACTTATGAAAAATAATAAATTATTGCTATTTTAAGCCACTGACTTTTGGAGTAGTTTGTTACTCAGCAATAGCTAACTAATACAGGGAGACTGACAATATGTCGACAAACAAATACTTCAGGGAGAATAAATAGTTCCAATAGGATCAATTGCCCTGAGGGGAATAAAACATGATAGAGAGGGGCTTGCACAGGCTACTGCATATAAGATGTTGAATGAAGGCTTTTCTAAGGAGGAGACAGGTAAGCCAAGATCTGAGCAGTTAGAGGATGCTGACTGTAGGAGCAGTTGAGGCAAGGGTTTTCCTGGAGTAGAAAAAAGGATGTGTGAAGGTCCCAAGACAGGGTTTCTGGACTAATGAACTAGGAAGGCAATGGCTTGAGAAAAGATCCGGGAGAGGGGCAGGGGCAGGGGCAGGGGCAGGGTCTGTAGGCTCCAGTGAGGAGTTCAGATTTTAGTATACATGCTGGGAGAAGCCTTGGAGGACTTTGATACAGGGGAGTGACATTGTTTTGTTTTTTGTCTTTGTTTTTTAACTCTTTGGCTGTTGTGTGGCAAGAGAGCTGCGGAAACCAGTTGGTAACCACTGCAGAAGTCAGATGAGAGATGCTGGTGACTCAGATAAGGATGTCCCTAAATGGGCAGACTCCTATAGACCTGCTACTTCCTTGCTTAAAGTCTGCTATTTACCCAACTATGCTCCCACAGATGCTGGAGAGCTCCCTGAGGGAGGACTGTGGCTCCTTTGTCTCCTCATCTGCCTTGCCTCACACACAGCAAAGCCTTAGTAAACGCCTGCCATGCTGTGATGTCCTATCCAATCTCTCCCCTTTGCTTTCACCCCCGTGGCTTAGAAAGGAGTGTTCTTCCTTTTTCACCGGACTGTGGAGGCCCCATGAAGCTCCAGATCATGGCTTTTGTTATTATAAAGCATCTCTTAATGTCCTGTGGCCACCACCCAGTGGGTTCCTCTCCAAGGCCTGGAATGTAGAACGTGCATCCCTGGACTCTGTCTGAGGTCCAGCCTGATTCATCAGGTAATGGTGAGGAAGTCTTTAGGGTTTTGGCACCTCCTTCTCCTGCTATAAAATTCCTCTAGTTCATGCTTCCCACCAACCCATCTCGAAGGCCCTAGACCACAGCAATTCAGTGTTTATGGAGCCCCCTGAGCAATGAAGGCAGCCACTGGAAGCAGATGCTATAGTTAGGACCTTCCCTTGATAAGCTAATGTTCCCCGATGTGTTGGGAATCACAAATAAAGGATGTTTATGACGATATAACCTTATTATTTTTACCCTGTGTCTCATTGCCCTTTTATTAGTAAAATTATTTGGGGCAGGTTTTCTCCTTTCAACTGGCATAAATTTTCTTTGACTCAGCTTGACATTTTTTTCTTCTTTTCCTAGGGAGGGTGGGTGGAATTTAGAATTAAAAAGTAGCAATACAGTGGGAATGCAGACTTGTCTTAAATTTCACAGTAGTTCATGAACTTCAGAAAATCTGAACACACAGCATGCAATTAAGAGCAGGAGGGGATTTTTTTAATCATTTGTGAAAGAGAAGGTGGCTGGGTACAGAGGGACTGTGCAGGCCTCTGAAGCCTGGAGGGTGGCTCTCAGGAGCAGGCAGACAATAGCCGATTGGCCAGTCAGGAGCCTCAGCTTGCCTTTTGATATTTTATCACTGACCTGCCTAGGACCAAGTATGGCAAATCCATCCTCTGGAGAGAGACCAGAGCCATGGTCCTAGGACTCTGAACAGGGCTCAGGAAAGGCCAGGGGGTCCTGAGGATTTGACACCATCCCCACCCCCCATCCCTTCCCTCCAGGAGATTCTCCCCTGAGTCTCTCATGATGCTGTGTTACTAACATTTATTGCCACTTCAGAGCTGAAGTTTTCTAACGCGGTTCTGTGGGACAGGGGCTGAAGACTAGGAACCAGTAAGAGGCCAGCAGCCGAGGCTCTGGAGATGGACAGGGTTCTCAGCCAGTGGGAGACCCACAAGGTGGTCAGCTTCCTTCGAAGCTGGTTCTCTACCTCCCCTCTTGGCTCAGAGTTGAAAATCAGCCCAGCTCCTGCTTCTGCCTGGACAATGGGAGAAGCCCCAGAGCAGCGACACCAGGGGACCTAAGGGCAAGTGCTTGGAGCCCAGCACACTTGGGGTCGGGGGTCAGGTTGGATCATTGCCCCTGGACATGTCCCTTCATGTCTCTGAGCTTAAGTTTCCTCATCTGTAAAATCATATATCTTTCCCTCAAAGGGTTTTAAGTATACTAATTTTTGAGAGATAAACGATTATATTCCCTCAACTTTAAAATGCCCCTTCTATTTATTGCCAACTCTTTGGTGATGAGGAAAAATGATACATCAAGGGCACTCATTTGGGGCATTAAATATATTAACATGTATAAATAGCCAGTAGTTCCTGGTACATGGAAGGGACTCCATAAAATGTCTTTATTTTGGGGTAGGACTCCGTAGAGGTGAAGGATATGAGCCTTTAGATTCCCACAGACCAGGCTTGAATTCCACCTGTTATTAACTAGCCATGTGGCCTTAAGCAGACCACTCAGCAGCCTTTCTAAGTCTCAGCTGGCTTCTCTGTCAAATGGGCATATATAGGTACCTCTGTGAGCAGTTACAGTAATACCTATTAAATGCAAATAGGTATGGCTAATGCACAGCCCAGGGCTGAGCATAAATCAAGCAGAGCTTGGTTGCTCTTACTATTCTGATTTTTCTCTAAAGCTATGCTATTTCAACCAGAGGACCTTGGGATGGTGGAATTTAATCTCATAATGTTCTGATGGAACCCATGCTCCTTCTCCTTGACTTGCACGGGGCTCCTAGTAGGGCTGGTGGAGCTCTGAAGCCCCAGCATGGTAGGGGAGGCCTCTGGGACCGGGAATCAGGTGTGGTTCTTGGTTAGTGAGCACCTGAATAATATTAAGTGACATCCATGTGCTACTTAGTTTATGTACATCCTCTCCAAAGAATCCTTATAACAGCCCTTCTGGGTGGGTTTATTTACATCATCCCCTTTTTGCAGATGTGATAACTGAGAGGTTACGATTTCAAGAGGTCACACAGGCTAGTCAGAGTGAGACAGTGGGGATCTGGTCCTGTCACAGGACCCCAATTAGTCCACTGTACTTTGTTGGCCAGGAGAACCCTCGGTTGCCCAGACCAAGGAAGGGATAGGGAAATACACTCCCAGGGAGCCGGTAGTTCACAAGAGGGATCCCAAAGTCACTACTCCTTTCATGTATGGTCTCTCTATGATGGACAAGTGGGTGCTTGTGTGGCAGTGGAGACCAGCTAGAGTCTTAAAACTGGACCCAGGGAAACAGAGGTCCCATTGTGACCTGTGTCTGGTGGGGACTGGTGATTGTTAATCTGAGCTCTGGCTCTCTGAGAAGAAGTTGTAAAACTTTGAAGCTTGATGGGACCGCCTTGGCGATCAACTCAAGTCTTCAGAATCATGGTGACAGAGCCACCACCTGTGAGGGTTGCCCTGGAAACATTGTGAATCCCCAAATGGCTCTATGAGACTCTTGTTCTCATTGCACACTTGCAGAATACAGAGC
The DNA here is from genome assembly GCA_007922815.1 of Macrotus californicus. NCBI lineage: Eukaryota > Metazoa > Chordata > Mammalia > Chiroptera > Phyllostomidae > Macrotus > Macrotus californicus. Next base: position 16,660 of record VMDR010002607.1, read on the forward strand.
CAGTGGCAGCCCAGAGAGCCACAGTGATTTCCCCCAAGTCACACAACTGGTGAATAACCCAAGGCCCCAGGAATCTTAGTTGGGACCCCATCATGGAGCATCTTTCTCCTCTCAGGCATTATCTAGCAGCAGAGGGCTCATCACTCATGGAATGATCTATTCTCTGCATCCTTTTATTTAGGTTCATGCATTGGCCAGATTACTTGGGAGATAACTGTTTGTTTTATTGCAGTGTTCCCTAAAGGGGCTTTGGCAAAGGAAGATCCTATCAAAGATTTCATGAAGGATTTGAGAGACAAACAGTAACTACCAAATGGTGTAGATGAAACAGGAGGCATTTGGGAGCCAAGTGGGCCTAAGTTCAAATCCAGGCCCTTTGGCCATACAGTTATAAAGCCTGGGATAAGCCACTTCACCTCTATGGACAACGGTTTCCTCATTGGTCAAATGGGAATAACAGAACCTATTACTTAGGGATTAAAAATAGCACATACAAAGTTCTGGGCCTTTGTAAGAACCTAACACTAAGTAGCTGCTAGGAACAGTAGTAGTAATTAATATTAGTAAGACCACCCCTAGCAGGACAGTATTTAATCTCTGCACAGAATGCAATGACAAACAAATGTATTCCCTCAATTCCAAAGTGCCCCTCCCATTTATTAACAGATGTTTGATGATAAGGAGGAACCCTACATCAAGAGCACTCATCAAAGGTAAACTATATTCTGATTTCAGAAAAGTTTAACGATAGGAAAATAATACAATTTAGGACTATGGAAATTTCTGGCTCCTCCTCACTCCAAAAGAGTTTAGAGACAGAGCCAATTTTATTTAGGATGATAGTCTATGGCAGGCTCCTTCAGTGCCTGAAGGATGTGCTTGCAGGGTGAAGATGAGGCAGAGACACAAGGGCTCAGGAAGGGCCAGGCAGCTGACTCTGGCAAGCAGAGGACCAAGGAACAGAGACAGACCTTGGCTGAACAAATGGAGGAAAAAGTAAGAACAATTGTGAGGGACTGCATGGTGGGGGTGTCCCAATGGGTCATCCAGCTACCAGTCTTCCCTTTTACAACATGCCTATCAACTAGGCATGACGTGGGCTCTGGCACTGCCTTCTAGCTCACTGCCAGGTGGCTGCTGTGGACCCCACCATGCTGACTGCCATCACATCATCATTCTCAATATAGGAAGCATACAGAGAACAGAGTAATCACGAAGTCCAATCATAAAGATCATGGTAATAGCTAACATTTATTAAGTGCTATTGTTGCCTAGCTCCATGCAAAATGCATCATCTCAGGCAATTCTCAGATAACTCCATGGAATGATGACTATTACCAGTGCCCATTTTACAAATAAGAGAATCAATGTACAGAGAGAGCTAAATCTTTCCTAGTAAGTACTGGATGTAACATTCAGTTTGTCCAACATCAAAGACCATGTCTCAGCCACCTCTATGTGCCATGTCCTGTAATTCTATAACATTCCAGAAATATTTTGAGATAGGGATATTGGTGAGGAAAGGGGTAAAGAATACTTGGGGAAAAGTTAGGGTTTGGGGGGGTCACATCTTCTTGAGGACTATTTTATTCCTTTTTACATGTCTCAGAGAAACTAAGCAATTTGCTCAAGGTCACATAGATTGTAAATGGGGCTTTAAACACCTTGCAGTTTCCTGAGATAGGAAAATCTGCAATGCGTGGACCTATCATTTGTTGAGTCAAAATAATAGGTCATAAAAAGCCCCTTAGTGGGAGCAAGTGGAGCAAATACTTCACAGTACAGAGAGGGAAACTGATGTGCTGAGAGGTCACCCACTTCAGGCTTTTGAGCATTAAACAGAATCTGGCTGTTTGAAGGTGGTCTTGTGTGGCAGTGGAAAGACTTTAAAGCTAGATAGCTCTGGTTTAAACCTGGCCCCCTCACTGTGTGACTTTGGGCAAGTGCCTTCACCCCAGTTACACTCCATGTTCCCATCTGAAAATGGGGATAGTGATATCCCTTTGCAGGGTTATTGAGAGGTTTGGTTAGCACACATACCAAGTGCTCAGAATGGTGCCTGGCATGTACTAACTGCTGTATAAATATTACCTATTATTTTGTAAAAGATTCCAAACATCCCACAGGGGTCAAAAATGGTCACTGGCATTATTTAAGCATGGAATTGCTTCAATCTCTTCTTTCCGATGCCACACAGTTGTTTATGGGAGGTGATTGGGGACGAGCGTAAGGAAAGCTAATTGCCAGGCATCGTGTCCCCTCAACAATCACATTCTCACTTTCCGATCCCCGTGCCTCTTGCTATGATGAGTGTTTTTCTAGCTGGAAGACCAGTGGCCAAGATGCACATAAGTGGGTGACAAAGCCTGCCTGGCCCCCAGTCTATGTTCTGGGCTGTTCCTGAAGTGCTGCCAGGATGGGACCGTAAAAGGCAAGGCTCCCAGGCTGCTGTCTTTGTTCTCCTTGCTGGCTGGAATGTCTCATAATGACAGGCAGCCAGAAAAAGCCCCTTCAATGTCCTAACAGCATCTCCCTTCAGCAACACCATCAGGCTTGCCTTCCTGGGCTGCACAGACCCTGCAGATGGTGGGGAGAATGCCACTCCCTGGGTTGGGAGAGACTGCTTGAATTTTGGTTAAGGTCAGTGGCCTAGTGTTGACTTTATCTTGTGAGGAAACCTGAGGAAACCATAGACAAGAATTTTTGTGGACTTTAAAGTTTAGAGAAAAGACTGAAAGAGTCATCTACTTATTCATTTAGTCAGTCCCCTGCAAGTATTAATTGAGCACCTACTATTTGTCAGACACTGTGCTAGTGTTTTAAAATGCAAGTTTTATTATTATTGAGGTCTGGTGAGGCCAACAGATCAGGAGACAACTGTCATAAACACACACACACACACACACACAATTGGCAACTCACTGTTTCCGAGAAGAGGAGGCATGCCATGTCATGCCAGGCCTCACAGGGAAGCCCCAGGGTCAGTCAAGAGTCAAGGGTGAAAAAGAGTTTTTATTGTAGTTTCTACAGGAAAAGAAAGAAAAGGTAGGGTAAACAGGCTTAGGAAAAGCTAGTTTGAGTAATTTTGGCAGGTTCTTGAGGGTAGAAGCTGTCCAGAGTTGTCTGGTATCTGGCCCTGGAGTGATTGGGCTTGGAGTGTAAAAGCCCTGTGAGTGCCCCATAAAGGAGGTGGCTAGGGAGTGTAAGCTTGGGTTGGTTGGTTGATTTGCTTATGAAAGGTACACAAGTCATTTGCTATCTCTAGGAATTGGTTAACATTGGGACGAGCGGTCTTCCTGGGGTCATAAGGCCCCAATGTCAAAACATCAGAATAAAAGGGCATGGTTGACACAGCTCAGCTCTGGGGGGCACTGGGTGCACAAAACAGATCTGATTCCTTTCCTTGTGGAGTTTTCCATCCAACAAGGAAGAAGACATCAGATCACTGGTTATAATAAAATGCACTGATCAATGCACTGATCAGCTTTCTGTGGGATTTTTCATAAGTAATTATCATTAATGGCTTGAAAGAGCCCCCTGCACAGACAATGGGTATGGAGACAGGAGCATTACTTCTCTTTGGTGGTGTTGGTCAAAGCTGATGAAACTGATTAAGAATGGGAATGTGTCAGAAGTGAGAAGCAAAGGAATGACTTGTGTATGGAGAAAGGCCGGAAGTGAAGAGAGGGCAGAGAAGGAAAGGGAAGCTCCAAGGTTTCAGAGTTTTCCTTGAACTTCCTTATCACATCCCAGCCTTGATGGCTTATCTGACAATAGACCATCTGTTCTTCTCTGGGTTTGTCAGCAGTGAGTTAGAGAATATCGTCAGAACACTTTGAACTCCTGGGAGAGATGTCCTGCAGAATTAGCCACCTCTTCCAATTCATGCGTCATCTGGCTGCTGCAACTCCACCTGGCCCTCCATCCACCCTCACCTTCCAATCCCAGACCATTTGGAACCAGCCTGGAAATCATTATCTTGTCAAGTTACGTTGTCACATCAGCAACTGGGAAACTATAACCCTAGAGATAAGACCTGGAATTTGCTTTTCCGCTGGCTGAGATTCACATTCTGACCATGCTGTTATTGTGCTCCTTTCCAATGTCCAGCACAGCACTCTCCTTCTGCCTGGGGTGGACTTGGGACCTAAAGCATCAGGATAGGAACCATTTTGAAGCATAGAATTGAAAGGGGGTTGATTCAAGGTTACATTAATCTTTGGGAGGAAAGGAGAGTCAATGAATGCAAGAAATAAAGCCATCTCGGGAAGCATCCAGGAGAAATGTATTGGCCATGTTATTTTCCTCTCCAGAAACTTTGGGCACCACATAGTGATAATCAAGCCCAATTAATTGCTGTGTCATTTTTAAAATAAGATGAATAATGAAATGTGTTTAAAAAATTTTACTTAACTGAAATCAGTGTTTGTACGACTTGCCAAAGTCTTTAAAATGTGTGTGACAGGCTGAAAATGTTAGCGTTGAGAAGAGTTTCAGGCACATCAGATGCAAAAACATTGAAAACCATTCGTCTAATTTAATTGTCAAGTTGTGCCAAAAACATTAACGTGATATCTTTGAAGAGTAATTGGTACAAAGAATATCCTCAAAGAGAAATATTTCCACACGTCTGGCTCTTATCTTGCCCTTGTTAAAATATTTTTCCTCCCCGTTGGCAGAATGAGTCTTGCTCCTTCCCTGCCCCTTCCGCACTGGGGCCCGACTTGTTCCGCAGATTTTTCAGCCACTGAACTTTACCATGTTATCAGAATGAGTGCAGATTCCTTCTTAAGATTTGGCCCAATAATCACAGGGGGATGTTTAATCCTTTGTTGCGGCCAAATGTGGTCTTCTTGTGTGTTTGTTTAATCAGATAGGTTGGAAAGTTGCTACCTGCTCACTGAAGTGAGATGAATTCTGGGGTTTCAGTGGCATTTCCTTGAAGTGGGTCCAGAGGCAACTTTTAGCCCCTCTCCCTCAATCACATTACCCTGAAGTTCCTGGAATGGTCCCAATGAGAGATGAACGAAAGGTGAGGAAAATGGAGAACCCATTCCATTTTTCAACACTCTGAAAAGAAGGGGATAAAAAGCAGAAGTGGTCCCTGGGCGAGGGGGTGATGAGAACCATCCACAGTGTCCCTGGGACACTAGCTTTCCGTTCTGTTTGCCTGGACCACAGGCAACCCAACAGTGTGCCATAATCTTCCCGTATCACCTTCCTACACACACATTGTATGTGCCAGGGCCTGGAACAACAGACCCGCCTCCCACCACATTCCAGAACCCCCTTCCTCCTCCTCACCTCTACTTTCACCATATCTCTCAACCCTCCCCACACCATCGCAATTACTCACTTATCTTGCTCACTGTCTGTCGCCTCCGATAGAATTTAATCTCCTTGAAGGCAAGGATCCTTGTCCTGTCCACTATGTCCCTAACACATAGTTGATACTCAGTAGCAATTTGTTGAAATGGTGAATGGAGATATAAGTATTCACAAAATTATTGCCATTGTAACATCTCTGTTAAAAGGAATAGCAGGGGAAATGGGTGTTCTGGTGGCCAAATAGTCTGATTAGTCATCATAGGTTTCATCTATTTAAAAAATTAATCTTAACAGATTTTTTAAGTCATAGAATGCCAAAAGGCTGGATCTTCCTCTGATCATTTTAAGGTCTCGGTGTCAGCCATGTGGAGATCAGCCAGCACCATGCTCTGGCTGGTGGGCAGGATGCCATGTGCCTGTGCTACTGGACAGAGCTTAGTTACTTGTGAGCTTCCCCAGGCATGCCCTTTAGCCAGCCTCTGGAAAAGGCCTGGCTTTATCAGCTGAGTTACCCCCGCCAGCCTCTTCTTCTGTTGGGGCCAGCCCTGCTGAATCCAGTTCTTGGCTTCTGTGATGCAAAAGCTGGGAATTGATATGTGTGTGTGTCCAAGGGAAGAGTTAGGGCTAGAGAAGGGTGTTCCCTGGTGAAAAAAGGAGAGTTGTGTTAGAGTAGCTTTGGGGGATGAAGTGGCAGGAACTGAGAAGGCTGCAGGGAATGGGGGAAGTACATGCAGATGAAAGGGATTCTACTGTGCTCTTCTGGACTGGGATGGGCATTTGGGCCCTTCCCCACTCTCACTCTGGTCACAAGGCAAGATTTCACCTCCTCTCCTTCTGACATCAGATTTGAGCTTATATCTTGCTCTGACTAATGAAATAGGAACAGAGGTAATATGTGTCACGTCTGGGCAGAAGCTTTTAGAATCTCATGTAATTCATCTTGCTTTTCTCCTCTCTGCCTTTCTGAGTGTGGAAATGTGTGCCAAAATGGAGCCCAAGTAGCTACCCTCAGCAGGCCACATTATGGCCCGCAGCAGACACAGCATGAACAGAGAAAAAACTTTGCTGTGTGGAGCCACTGGGATTTCAGCTTGTTTGCTGCTGCAGCACAGCTTGGCATGTCCTGACTTACATGTGACCAACACCCTTCCTAGGGCAAAGGCAATCCAATAAAAAAAACTTGAATTTTTTAAAGGAAGTCGATTAATTAATTTAGTCCACACATGTTTTCTGAGCACCTGCTATATGCCAGGCACTCGAGGTACATCAGTGAGCAAAACAAAAATCCCTGTGCTCAGTGAGCTTGCAAGTACATCCCAGTTTGGGGTGCCAGGCCGTTTGAAAAAGATAAATATTTGAAGTATTTGTTGATGATAAGTGCTTCTGCTTCATATTGTTAAGAAGAAGAATAGAGCCACAAAAGAAGAAGCCGTGAAAAGTGCAGGATGGTTGCAGTTTTAGACAGGGATACATAGGAAGGCCTCAGTGAGAAAGTCATGTTTGAGTGAAGACATGAAGGAGGTGAGGGGGTGATCCTTGCTTATATCTGGGAAAGGAACATTCCTAATGGGAACAGCACATGCCACGGCCCTGCAGTGGGAATGTGCCTGACATGTGCTCATGACACTCCGTGTGAGCATGGTGAGCATGGGAGAGCTGCAGGACAGAGTCAGAGAGGGAAGAGGCCAGACCAGTAAGGCCTCAGAGGTCACAATAAGGACTCTCGCTTTTGCTGTGAGTTAGAAGGCAAGTCATTGGAAGGTTTGGGGCAAATATTTGTCATGATCTGACTTCATTTTGATGGATATTTCTGGTTGACTTGAGAAGAGATGAGATGGGGACAGGGGCAGGAAGGCCATTTTAAAAATCCAGAAAAGAAATGTTAAGCATTTGGACCAAGATGGTGACAGTAGAGGTAAAGGGAAGTGGCTGGATTTTTTATGTGTTTTGAAGAGAGAAAGGACAGTATTTACTGAAAGATTTGCTAAGAGTATGAAAGTCAGAAGACAATGATGGATCCAAAGTTTGGGCCTGAGTCACTAGTAAAGTGGAGCTGCTGAAGAGTAGAGCTTCCAAGTAGAACAAGGATGATCACAGGAGGGGATATACTGATGATCATCAGGAGCCAGGTTTGGGAAATGTTCATTTTGAGATGCCTACTAACCATCTATTGCTGGGTGATTCTTCTCTCAGCACCCTGACACTCCGAGCTCAGACCACATGGGTTCCAGCTTTATAAGTTTTCCAGGTTGAACCAGGACAAAAGCTTAACTAAAACTGACCCAAACTGTGGGCCCCTTGTGCCCACATGCGATTCATCACAATTTAGGGGTAGCCTTCTGGGAGATACCAAGAGAACATGAGATTTCTCTCTCAATAAGAGCTCACTGTTATGAAATGTACTTGGCTAGTGGGGCCCGTAGACTTGTAATGAGCTGAATATAGATTCGACTGAGCTATAAAATAAAATAATAACTATTTTAATATACAGCATCTCCCTGCCAATTCAGCTGAAGAGAAGGCTATGAGCAATAAAATTAGTCCAGAGAAAGAAATGAAAAACCACTGAAAACAGCCACCTTCTAAAAGGAAACAGATTAGAAGGGCCCAAAGAGGGAAGCCATCACCAGGAGTGAAACTCACCAGATAGCGATAAAACAGTTGTGAGGGAAAAGGCTGGAAGGGAATTTTCCAGGCTGCTGTCTGTGATTCCCTAATCACAGCCATGACCTCTCCATCCCCCTGGCTTCATCTTCCATCCTTGGGTGATGACTGATAGCCCAAAGCAGGCCTCCAGGCCTCTGTTCCTATCCACACTGGGAAATATTTTCAGTGTCTTCCTACCCTCGTTTCAAATCTAGTCCTCCCGGAAATCCTTGGAGTCATTACTGTCTCTTCCTTTTCTTTCACCTCCTGTACCCAGTACACCGGCCTTACCACTGTCCATTTCTCACCATCTCACCATTTACCCCCAGTCCATGATCTCCCCACTGGACTGCAGCAACCTCCCCACCAGTCATCATAAGGACTGGGTTTTATTAATGAAAATCAGATTAAAATCCTTCAGTGGGATCTTGTTTCAGTTGATTAAAATCTAAAACACTTATCAGGGCTTCCCAGCCCCATAAGGGTTACTTGCTAACCTTTTCAACTGTACTTGTAACAACTTTTTCCTTTGTTTAATTAGTCTTTTGTCTCTTCTTCTCAGGCCCATCCCACTGCTTGGAGTGCTCTCTCCCAGATCTGCACCTGATGATTCAAGCAGTCTTCCCCTGACCCCCCTGCCCACACCATCATTGATTATTCTCCATCATATAACCACAGCTAGTTGTCTCCATGGCAGTTATAACCATAGGAAAGGGTCTTGTTAATGTGCTTCTATATTGCCTGCCTTCCTCACTCAAATGCAAGAACTTTGAGAAGAAGGACTTCTCTCATTTCTCTCTGGATTTCAAGCACCTAGAATGGAGACTAATACACATACATATACATTTTTATATAAATGATAGCATGCATTAATTGAATAATTACTACTTTGCATAATACATGCATGGTATTTATCTAATGCTTTTTTCCCTGCACATCTAACAGTATCTGATGCATAATAGATGCTCAAAAAATTTTTTTCTTCCCCTTTATCTCCCTCCTCCCTGCACCCCACTACCATCCAGCATCTACCCCACCTTGGTTCATGTGCATGGGTTGTATATATAAGTTCTTGGGCTTCTCCATTTCCTATATTATTCTTAACCTTCCCCTGTCTGTTTTGTGCCTACCTATTATGCTTCTTATTCCCTGTACCTTTCCCCCCCATTCTCCCCCACTGAAAATCTTCCATGTGATCTCTTTTTCTCTGATTCTGTTCCTATTCCAGTTGTTTGCTTAGTTTTTCTTTTTGTTTTTTAGGCTAAGTTGTTGATAGTTGTAAGTTTGTTGTTATTTTACTGTTCATAGTTTTGATCATCTTCTATTTCTTCGATAAGTGCCTTTAACATTTCATATAATAAAGACTTGGTGATGATGAACTCCTTGAACTTGACCTTTTCTGGGAAGCACTTTATCTGCCCTTCCATTCTAAATGATAGCTTTGCTGGGTAGAGTAATCTTGGATGTAGGTCCTTGCCTTTCATGACTTCGAATACTTCTTTCCAGCCCCTTCTTTCCTGTAAGGTTTCTTTCGAGAAATCAGCTGATAGCTTTATGGGCACTCCTTTGTAGGTAACTGTCTCCTTTTCTCTTGCTGCTTTTAAGATTCTCTCTTTATCTTTCATCTTGGGTAATGTAATTATGATGTGCCTTGGTGTGTTCCTCCTTGGGTCCAATTTCTTTGGGACTCTCTGAGCTTCCTGAAAGTGTATTTCCTTTGCCAGATTGGGGAAGCTTCCTTTCATTATTTTTTCAAATAAGTTTTCCATTTCTTGCTCTTCTTCTTCTCTTTCTGGCACCCCTATGATTCAGATGTTGGAAAGTTTAAAGTTGTCCCAGAGGTTCCTCAGCCTCTCCTCAGTTTTTTGAATTCTTGTTTCTTCATTCTGTTCGGTTGGATGTTTACTTCTTCATTTTGTTTCAAATTCTTGGTTTGAGTCCCAGTTTTCTTCCCTTCACTTTTGGTTCCATGGATATTTTCCTTTATTTCACTTTGTATAGCCTTCATTTCTTCCTTCATTTTTTGACTGAGCTCAATCATTTCTGTGAGCATCCTGATTACCAGTGTTTTGAACTCTGCATCAGATAGATTGGGTATCACCTCGTTGCTTAGTTCTTTTTCTGGAGTTTTGATCTGTCCTTTCATTTGAGCCATATTTCTTTGTCTTAGCACACCTGTTATGTTGTAAGGGGCAGAACCTTAGGCATTCACCAGGATGGGACAACCCTCTTTGCTGCGTTGTGGCACTGTATGTGAGGGAGGGGTCAGAGAGAGAACAATGCCACTTGCTGGCTCTGCTCTAGCCCCACTTTCCATCACTTCCTTCACTTCCCACAAGTGGATTGTGGCCTTTCACATGCCAATTCGCAGGTGGGTGGATTTGGGTATGTTCTAGGACCCTGTGGGTCTCTCCCACAGACTCTCCTGTGATCCTGAGAGTTTCTCCTACTGCCACAACTCCTACAGATTTTTACATCCAGAGGTTTTGAATCTTTAGTTTCCCACACTGAAACCCTGGCTTCTGCAGTCTGTCTCACTTCCCAAAGGTTCTTCCCAGCTTATCAGCCCACGAATGTGGGACCAACTGGTCCACCAGCCACTTCCTTGTCTGTGTGTTCTCTCTGCCTTGATTGCCCCTATCTGCTCCTCCTACTGGCCTGGATGAATGTTTCTTTAACTCCTTGGTTGTCAGACTTCATGAAGTTTGAATATCTGGCAGTTCTGGTTGTTTTTGTTTTTAAATTTGTTGTTGTCCTTCTTTTGGTTGTGTGAGGAAGTGAAGCGTTTCTACCTATGTCTCCATCATGGCCAGAACTCCTGGGCTGCCTTCTCCAAATCCCTGGCATATCAGTACATGAGCAGATCCTCAAAAAGCTTTTTGCAGTGAATGAATGAATGAATTTAATACATGGCACCCATTTTACGGATGAGAAGTTACGTTTGCCCAAAGTCTCACAGTTGGTAAGCAGTGAAGCCAGGATTTGAACTCACAGGACCAGAATGGAGCAGAAGTTCTTGACACACAGTGCAAATGTCAAGCCTGCTTAAATACAGAGCCAGAGAACTCAGCAGCTAGGATATTTTCCCCCAAGCTTAGAGTCCTGTGCCTCCCCACTGGATGTAATAGTTTCATTCGAGGCATAAAGAAGAAGAAATTTGGAATTTGAAAGTGTATTTTGGGATTTGAAACTTGACAGCAAAAGTCTCTTGACTGGCCCTCGCTTCAGTTGCTATTGAATGTGCCTGTGAAGACAGAGTATTTACATCCCACTCAGTGCAGCCCGCAGTTCAGAGTCTGAAATCAAATGATTATTTCTGAAAGTATTTTATTTTAAAAGCCTTTGAGTGACAAATGATTTAGCAAGTTTTCAACACTGTGCTTCATGTGGTTTCAGTTGCCAGAGGGTGACTTACGGCCAAGCTTGGGCGCTCTAACCCAGTGAGCTTCCACGGGCCTAAGCAGTCACATCTTTTTTATTATGTTTAATCAAGTGTAGCACTTTTTCTTGTCTGTGTGGTTTATTGTCGTTCCGATGGCAGTATCTCAGCAGGCTGGGAAAGAATACCAGCCAGAGAACAGAGGAGAGTGCATTCCCTGACCCTGAGCAGAGCAGGGGTGCACAGCCAGGGCAGAAAGGGTTAATCCGCACACAATGCCTGTGGCCCACACTCTGTCCTTCTCTTCCCACAAAGCTTTTTTGGACTATAGCTATCTGGTTATTATTATGAAATACCCATTTTATTCAATATCCACTTGTCTTTTAATGTTTATTCTGGATATTTTACATGTACCATTTATTCATTCCTTAAACAACTATTTTAGTTAGAATTAGGTTTGGCTTATAATGACAGAAATTCTAAAACAATCACGAAATTTATTTTTTTCTCATATAAAGTAAGTCTGGTAAGAGGCAGTCCATGTCCAGGTAAGGGGTGTCATGATGTCATCAGGGACCCTGGTTTCTTTAACTTGCTGCTCTTTCATCCTAGCAAACTGGCCTGCTGCCCACCGCCTGTTTTTGTAAATAAAGTGTTATTGGAACACCGCCATGCTCATTTATTTACGTATTGTCTATCCTGCATTCTCACAACAGAGTTGAGTAGCTGCCACAGAGAACATATGGCCCACAAAGCCAAAAATTCTTACTATCTGACCCTGAAAGGAAAACATTTGCTGATCCCTGTCTCAGGACATGGTTTTTGCCTTCAGATTCAAAATGGCCACACAAGCCTAGCCATCACAGCTGTGCTTTGGGCAACTGGAATGAAGAAGGGTTAAAGAAGGGCCCTCCTTCTCCCTCCATGGACATATCCTAGGCATTGCATATAAATAACCCTTTTGCTTGTATGTCATCAATCAGAATTTAGACAAATGGGTAGGGCACACACAGCAGGAAGAGAGGCTGGGAGACACAGCCATGTGTGTAAGAGTCAGAGATCCTATGACTCAGAAGAATGTCAAACAAAAAGTGGGGTGGACAGCTAACAGTGTTTGTGTCACAAGAATCCTGCAGCATGGATAATATTATTCCCACATGACAGTTGGAAAAGCTGAAACTCAGGCCTGAAGCAATTTGTAAGACACATCTCAGTTTCACAAATGGTTAAAAGTGGGTGGGGGAGGGGGGAATAGGCCACTTACAGTTGGGGGGTTAGAAGCTATCAAGGAAGCATCTTCTTTTAATATTTTTCCGCTGTACTAAAATATTCTACCTGGACTTTCAAGTCCCTATCCCCCAAGCTTTCATTGTTCCCCCTGACATCACTCACCTTTAAGAGCAGAATGTTGCCTCCCTGGATTCCAAAGCCACAGGTCCCTCCATCTTCAAAACACCAGGAAGAAAGCCACTTCTGAGCTCAACAGGGAGCTCCTTTAGGATGAGGCCTGTGTCATATTCATCTTAGGATCACCTGGCACCTCACACAGGCCTTGGAACAGAAGAGATGCTTAGCAAACCATTACCAAAGTCAGCACAATTAGATTGTGAGCTCCTTTGAAGTAGGAACCGTGTCATCCTTCTCCTATATCCAACTTTTTTATGGTCTTGATCGTGCTGCAAATATTGTGGGTAACTGTATCAGTCAAAATTAGTTCAGTTCCAAGTGGCAGAAGCCCAGCTCAAACTGGCTGAAGCTGAAAAGAATATTTATTGGCTAACGTTACTGAGAAGTCCGAGCATGGGCGATTCTGTGTGCCGGCACAGCTGGGTCTCAGATTCTCTCTCTCTCTCTCTCTCTCTCTCTCTCTCTCTCTGTTCACTTAGATATATATCCCACCCCTGTTGCATTTGTTTCTCTTCTTTGTTTCTCTCAGTGCGTTGGCCTCATTCCCTTCTACAGAAGGCTGGGGGAAAGGTAGCAACTTCTTTATATCTCATGGTCCTCTGGATCCTGGAGGAAAAGGGTCTCTCTCTTTCTCTCTCTCTCTCTCTCCCTCTCTCTCTCTCTCTCCTCTCTCTCTCTCTCTATTTATCTCTCTCTCCCTCATTCACTTAACAAGATCTTATGGAACACTCAACTGGGGCACTTACTACCCTTAAACCAATCACCATGACCAGGGGTTGAATAATCTGATTGTCCAGGTCCCAGTGAGGAGTCTACCTGGGGTTAGCAAGGAGTGGGTCAGCCCCTCCAGGTATATGATGAGGCAGAGAAGGTCTGGATACCAGATATGCAAGAGCAATCAATTGTACTCTTCTTATAGACATGATCCTTGAAGTAAAAAACATGAAGACTCTAAGGGTGTCACTCATCAGTCCATTAGCAAAATTGTCTCTGAGGAACAGACTTCAGATGGCCATTTAGGGGGAAACAGTCCAGCCTACTTATTGCCAAAAGTCGTTACTATTTCTTTTTAAACATTGACGAAGGTTTTAGAAGCACAGCCTTCCAAACAAACCTCACCACCATCTTCTTCACATGTGTGCATTCTCTCCAGTATCCGGGACTGATATTCAGGCCTTTTCCTTGTACATCAGTTACTGTTTATTTGGGATTCATATGTTTCTTTGACCTTCCGTGCAAGGTTGATGGATGGGTTTTTAAGCATCTTTAAATGAATTACAATATATGCCAAACTTATATTTTTGTAATATTTCTGCCAAACTGGACTACAGTAGATGGCTTATTTCCACATTCCTTTGGAATGTGCATGTTCATAAAATTTTACGCCTGTCAGTTGGTAATTTGCCAACATTCATTTGCTATCACATCATGATCATTTTTTAAAACACAACAAAAAATTTAAATGCAGGTATTAGCATGGACAGAAATGCCTTTCAATAGCATGTCATTTTGGATGTCTCGGCTGGAGAAAGATGAACTCCACAAATGTAGGTGCAGCTGGAAAGAAATGGGAAAAAAAGGGTCGGGAGGGCAACCAGGCTGGGTGAGCTTAGTGTTCGTCGATGTTGTGTAAACTCTCAACACCAACCTGGCAGGTTGCTTTCTCTGCAGGCAGGGTATGCAAAGCACTTGGGCTTTTCTCATATGACATCCACAGACTCAGTTAGGCTGTATGTACTTACTCTGTTAGTTGAGACTCTTGGTTTCAAGAAACATATACCCAATTGAAATTGGCTTAATATAAAAAGAAAGGAGAGAGAGAGGATTTTCTAGCTTAAATAATCATGAGGTCCAGGGACCTTTGGACTTCAGGTATAGTTCAATCCAGAAGCATGTATAATGTCATCAAGATACTGTTTCTCCCCATCCCTTGGCTCTGCTCTGCTCTCCTCTGTGTTGGATGCATTCTTAGGCTGGCTTTTCCATCAAGGTGGCCAGATGGCTGCTGTCAGCTCCAGGCTGGCATCCTACAACCCTGTTAAGAGATGGCTACTTTTCTAATAGTGCCTGTGAAAGTCCAGGGCAAACAAATGCTCACTGCGATGGTTGAGGACCAGTGCCACCTGTTGCTGAAAAATATGCCAAGAAGATGCTGCACATTTGATCACATCTGGTCATATACTCCCTCCTTAGGTGGGGCATAGGCTGAGAATGGAGGATGGGTGGTTCTCCCTCCCAAAGTTGGGGTGTTATTATTAGAAGAAAGTGGTAGATACTGTACAGGAAAAAAGAAGAGTGGCCCACTATGCCTACCATCGTGAAAGGTGCAGTGGGGGAAATACAGTAGATACACACACTGCCACACCCACACTCCCTCCGAATCAGGAGCCAAGAATTTCAAGATGAAAATCTAGAAGGACCTTCACAAATCATCAATACTGGTGATATTCGGGAATGCTTTCTGCTTTTATTTTCAAATTAAATATTCTGCCAAATGCCAGTAAATTCCTTTGGTTGAAGTGAAGCTGAAGGACCCAAATCCAGCTTGCTAAGTCCTCCTTCTTACTTCTTTCTACCACATGCACACAACCAATATCCGAGAGCCTCCTGTGCATTTCCAAGAACTGTATGTGAGTATCTTAGAGCTTATACAAAATCGCAATGGACACATGGAAAAATGAAAAATCAGGGGTGTAAAGGAATTTTCCTAAGAACAAAAGCTTGTCACCTTCCAAGGTGACAGAGCTGGTCCTAAATTGCAGGATGTCTGATTTCTAACCCAAAGATTTTCTCCTCTCTCTTTTTCTCTCTAAGAAAAAAGCAATAGTTGGGTGTACTTTCTGCTGGGAGTATGTTTACCCCAAATGAACCATCTGCCTCAAATGATAAAGGCTATTTGTGTTGATAAGCCAATCTTTCAAGTTTGCATCCTAAGCTATGGGGAGGGGGCCCAGAGCACCCTCCATCCCTTGGTTCCCTGTGTCTTACTGTGAGAAAAGGTTCAGCATGTTCAGAAAGGGGATGTCAGAGCTTTAAAGGGCCAACAGTCTGCCAAGACAGTGACCTAAGTACTCTGCCACAGCAGTGGGTTTCTGATCATATTCCCTTTTGATCATATTTCTAATCTATGTTGGTAAGCCTTGATCATAAGATAGATTTTTCTCATTCTTCTCTGAAATTATTCCAGTTATCTCTTCTTTCATAACAAACTACCCCAAAACTCAGTGACTTAAATGAGCATTTTCTTATATCTCACAATTTTGTGGGTCAGAAATTCCATCAGGGCTCAGCTAGACAGTTCAGCTCCATGTGGTGCGGACTGAGATCACACTGAATGCTATTCGGCTGGTGGCTAGGCTGGAGAGTCCAAGAAAGCTTCAGTCTCATTCTTGGTCCTTTGGTGAGGACAGCTGGAGGCTGGCCTCAGTGGGGCCCCTCTTCTCCATGTGCTTGCAGAGCCTTCCCTGGGCCCTCCCCATGGGTAGTCTGGTTCCTTGCATGGTAGTCAGGGCACTAGGAAACCAAGGCAGGAGCTGCTTGTCCTTGTGGAGGCTGGGCCATAGCAGCACTTTTACCACACGCAGCTGATCGAAGCAGTCACAGGCCAGAGCAGATTCAAGGGGGTGAAGTAATCTCACTCCCCAGGGCCATCTCTAATCTACATAGTACCATACTATAGACCCTGCCCCCTGTTGCAGTCAGAAATCTGTGCATTTTCAGATTTCTTAGCTGCAGCTTTGGATTGACTTTGTCAAAGCAGTGTCCCTTGTCCAGTAAAGGAGCTCCCAAGAGGGAACAATAATGTAAAAATCTACATCAGAGACCCTGGAGCAGAGCTGCTTCTCTGGGGGATCTTGTAAAAATGCAGATTCTGAGACAGCACGTCTGGAGCAAGGCCTGACATTCTGCACATCTGATGATCTCCCTGGTGAGCCTTGACAACAGGTTCTGGTTCAAGGCCCACACTTAGGGAACAAGGCCCTAGAGCCATGGTTTTTAGCTCTGTTTGGCAGCTGAGCCCATGTTACAAAAGGCATCACAAGTTGAGACTCAATGTGTGCAGAAGATAGAAGCAGAGGTGCTCTGAATGAAGGTTCCAGCACACGGGGACCTTGGATCTGGTCAATTGCCACCGTCCAAAGGGTACCAAGAGAATCTCAGAGCAGGGCTCAGAGATCTCTGAACCCAAAATGAGCAATACAAACTTAGAAGGAAGCTAGGGAGGGAGCCATCCAAAAGTAGTGGCTGCCCTACAGAAAGAGACCATCAGCCCAGTGACAGTAAAGGCACTGATGTTTCTGTAGCCATTTCTTTGGTCTTCCAGCAGCCTTTCAAGGGCAGTACTATTATCATTCCTACTTCACAGACTAGGAGCCTGAGGCTGCAGGAAGGTGGCGCCCTGGCTCAGAGTCAGTGTGGACTCCGGAGGAGTGTAGCTCGGTGTACCTGGCTTTGCTCTAATGTGGGGAGAAGCAGTGCCCACTGCACGGGGTGGTTGTGACGGTTTGTGCAAAGCGTGCAGCACAGAGTGCGGCTCAGAAGCTAAGCTCAGTAAGTAGGAGCTATAGACCCCTTCAGGTATTCTGATTCCAGGTGGAGTGGTTGTTCCAAGAAAGAGTGTCAAGTATCAAGTATCCCTCTGCCTCCAGGTATGCAAAACTGGGCAGGGACAACAGTTGAAAGGACTCAAATGTCAGGATCTCTTTAAATTCCCTCCAACCCAGTAATTCTCAACTTCTGAGGGATTTTGCTCCCCAGGGGATATTTAACAGTGTCTGGAGACAGTTTTGATTGTCATGACTTAGAAGGCAGGAGGCTATTGGCAGCTAATGGCTGGAGGCCAGGGAGTTGCTTAGAAAAGTGCACAGGCCAGCCCCTCAGAGCACTTATGGGGCCCCAAATGTTAATTTTGCAGAGTTTGAGATCCAGTCTGACATTCTAAGATAACTTCTTGAGCAGGAACTCTATTGCCGTCACACCTTACAGTAAGATAGAAGTTGGCAAACTGTTCTGTGAGCCAAATGCAGTTTATTTTTGTAAATAAAGTTTTATCGGAACACTGCCATGCTCTTCATTTACATATGGCTGCTTCTGAGGTACAATGACTTTGTCACCACCATGCTAACCTCCTGCCCAAGAAGAGCTGGGTTGCTGAGGGTTTGCCTGGAGCTGAGGGGGGTGGTGTGGGCACCGCTCCTGGTACTTCATGACTCGAGGGGGCGCCTCACCTCTGGGCTGATGTTTCTTCAGCGCAGCTGAGATAACGCTCCTTGCCCCCACCTTGCTCCAGAGGGTGGGGATGGATGAGATCATGTCTGAGCAGCCCCTGTGGGCTCCTGCCAGATAGGATAGCCATCCATACCCCATGGGGTAAGTGCCTTGTTCCCCTAGAAACTGATGATTCAGCATGAAATATGGCCTTGCCCGGGACAGCGCTAAAACAGGCCGAAGCCTGGGGTCAGGCCCTTGCTGGAAGGGAAGGATTAAAAGTAAATTAATCTCTCTTGTTCTCTCTTTGTTCACCATCTCCAGTGGAGAGTGGCCAAAGGCAAGGAGGACATTGATGGATGGACTGAGGGTGTTGTCCTCTGAGGCCTCTCTGGGTGGAGTTTTGGAGGAATCTGGGTTGCACCCTGCAAACCTAGCCCACCACAGTGCTCAGGCCCCATCCATCAGGGGCTTCCATCTGGCCTCATTTCACCGGCCAGGACACTCAGGGACACACGTGTTGTCTGAAGTAGCTAAATTAAATTTCTAACATTGATTTCCAATAAATTAGTTGCTAAACAGGTAGATATTGAAACCTAAAATGAGCTACTGAGGTAGGTAGGACCCCTAAGAGGTGGGAATTTTGGGTGGTAAGATAAGAGGGAGCTGGGTCTTACAGGAGCCTGGAACTGTGGCTTCGGTCTCAGGGTGGGAGTGTGTGCGGGCGTGGGTGTCTGCATGCATTCCACCTTGTTCCCCAAGTAAAAAGCCATTGTGAGGGGACATTGTGGCTCAGAGCTATACCGCACAGATGCTGCTTTGAATCAGAACCTCAGACTTGGAGACATATTTGTTTCAGGGAAGGAAGAAAGATGTAGAAAAAGTTGCAAAAGGCTGAACAGTCGGTGAAGAAAAACATTTCTGTGGTTCAGATCTACAGAGAGATGTGTGAAGTGAGCACAGCTGGGCTGGCTCAGGCACTCAGGCCAAGGGGAAGGCGGGTCCAGGATCCGTGCTTCAGGGCGCAGTCAGAGCCGCCTGCCTTGGGCAACTCAAAGGTGAAGCTCCAGCCCCTGCCTCTCCTGCCTCCGTTTGTGTCAGTGCTCACTTGGCCTCTGCCTCTCCAGACCTGGCTGTAGGACTGATGGGAGGAGTTTTGCAGGGGGATGTGCTCATGTCCCCCTTGCAAGCTGTGCCCACTTCTGGTCATTCAGATCTGAGCGGCCCTTTTGGAGGACCACAGAACAGGGACGGATCAAAAGTTTGGCATGCAAACCACTGTTTACCCCTCTATCTATAACACATTCCACACTTCAGAAATTCAGCGTGGATCTCAGAGGAGACTTTGGCCCATTCTATGGTATGAGGCGCATATTAAAAACATACCCCAAACATGTAAACTCTCAGACAATAGCATTGCAGAGCAAAGCATAATATTATTTAAAATCTGGGCCAAAGGTCACAAACAGAGACTTCTCTGAAACTGTTAGGGATGCTAGCAGAGGAATTGTAGTCATTTGACGCACATCAGACTGACTTCTGCTCACTCAGGGTGTTGCATCTGTTTAGCTGGCCATGTTCACTCCAAGCCTTGTATCCATTTTGAGGAGGAAATGAATTGCTAAAGGGGAATTCAGTGGCTAGAGCATCTTCTGGAACCTGTTTTCTTCATCCTTTGTAACCATATGTTTGCAACTTTAAGAGATCATCCCTGAGTTACTTGGAGGGACCTCTTGAGGTCAGAGTTTCTATAAATGATAAGGATATTTGGGATCTCACTTTTTCCCAGTTGGATTCTTTCACTCACACCTGCATTCCTGAAATATTTATTAAGCACCTATTATGTGCCAGGCAGTGTAACAAGTGTTAGATGTAGAAGAGTGGGCCAAACCAGGCATTACCTCTGCCTCATGGAGCTTCAGTCAGTTGGCAAAGACAGATGTCAATCAAGTGATTATGTGAATACATTAAATTTTTTCTGGGAAGAGGTAGAGAGGCCAAAGGATATGGTTCTCTGAAGTCATATGATGACGGTTCATGTTTATTTAGTGTTTTTATGTGATAATACTATTGCCATTATTGAGCCTCTCTGTTATTATGTTGATATTATAGATGTGGAAACAGAGTCACAGAAAGGTCGCATGCATAGTAAGCACTGGAGCTGGAATTCACTGGAGCCAGAATTCAAAACAAGGCATTTTGACTCTGAAATCATACTGTAGGAAGAATTGAGCTCTGGAGGTCAAGGGGGAGGCTTTCATGAAGAAGTAGCAATTGAGCCATGATCTGAAGGATAAGTTGGAGTTGATTAGGTAAAGACATGATGTTCCAAGCAGAGGGAACATCTTGTGCAAAGAAAGGCCCTGTGGCTGGAGGCATAGGGAATGCAGAAAGCAAAGGGAATGGTGGAATGAGAAGCAGTTGGCAGTGGCCCGACCATGCAGGGCATTGACTGGCATGCTCCTTCCAAGCTTCTTGCAAATGGATTTCCTGCCTACACTGCATGGCTTTATGCTGGAAACAGCCCTTGGGGCATGCCAAGTGAGCTATTTAACTTTCAGAAATAGCAGAACTCAAATGGCCACTACTCAGTGCTTAAAATATTCCCTCCAGAGGCTACCAGAATAAGTGAAAGCTAGATTCCTTTGCAGTCTGCGATCTGTTGTAGAAACCTTTTCCCTCAGCAGCCAAGATGGCAGAACTGCAGCCAGAATGGCTGCAGGTTCGAGATAAGTCCCTAGAGGTACGCCGAGAAAGAGCAGAGCCCTGGCTGTTTCCCTGACACTATTCTGTCAATGTGGACATCTGCCATTCCAGAAAATCTTTCTCACCTTTGCCCGTACTGTCCTTCCCCCAGGGGTGCCACATGTCACATCCCACCCCAAATTCTGCATGTCAAACTCCAGCTTTCTTTGCAGTGGTGCGACAATGCCACCTGCATACGGCCATCTTCAGGCCCTTAGCCAGAAGTGAGTTCTCACTCCTCGGGCGTGAACAGAACTTTTACCCCCTCTTGCAGCATTTGTCACATTTTGTCATGTATTTCTGTTGCTCAAGCTCGTGCCTCACCTCTCCTGCTTGAAAGACTATAAACTCTAGGTCTGTGTGTGTGTTCATACCCTGGCACCATGTGGTGTGCCGAGCACAGTGCCAGGCACACAGTAGGCTTTCAGTAAATAATTGCTGGGTGTTGCTGATAGGCTTTGCTCTCTCTATCACATAGTCGCTTCTTCTCTTTTCAGCTCTCTCAGTGCTGAGTGAAAGAAAAAGCAGCTCAAAAGTCACATAAGCAAACGAGAGATGTATTTGCTTGCTTGTGGAATTGGAAGGTTGAGAGCGCACCTTCAGGCATGGTGGGATCCAGGGGCTCAAATGATATGGTCAGGATCTGAATACTCTCCACCCTGTGCCTTAATTCCTGTGTGTTGGCCACACCTGGCAGCAAGAGGACTACCAGCCATCCTCCTTTCAGGTTCAGGTCCATTGGCAAAGAGAAGGTGTCTGTCTTCCAATAGCCCCCCAAAACTCTCAGCACACCTCATGGGATCTGAATGAGTTACTGTGGGCCAGGGTGTGTGATATGGTGATTGGTCAAGCTGAGTCACACGCTCTGTTGCCAGAGCTGGGGTTAGAGCATGGGGACAGCAGCAAGGGGTCTATCCTCTTGGGGGTAAGGTCACTGGACACTATGGGGCAAAAACCCATGTCTCTTTATCTGCCTAGAGGGCAATAATGTGACCCCATTTTGGACTCGCTACTTTTGAAAGGCCACTGCTGTCATTGTTAGAGTGGGAGTACCCAGAGAGTGAGAGAAAGGATGACTCAGCCCTAGATTTTAGATCCTAACCCTTCTTCTCTAAGACCTGCAAAGCAAACCCCATGATTTTTAAAGCTGGATGAAGAGTTAGGAAATGCTAACTCCTTAGGACTTCTTCGTTGCTCTTTCTTTGCCAAAATGAAATTTTTGCCTGCAAGGGAGGTGTCCCATCCTCTGATTAAGGAAGCAGAGATTCTTTCTGCTCTGGGTATTTCCGCAGCCTCTGGTGGGTATCAGTGTGACGGTTCAGGTGCCGTGGCCTCTGGAGTGGGATTGGGGTGAGAGGCTTTCAAGGCTCTACTGGTTCTTAGGCACAGTCATGTTGGAATTATCAAAAGGCTCCTCTCTCCTCCTGAAACATTTCTTCTCTGAACTGCTTTCTCCGTGAGTGGGAAACAATTTCAGCAACTCTAAGGGTGTTTACTGACAAGGTTCCAGGCCTGCCAGGAGACACCCCAGAGCTAGGCATGAGTAGCCATTAATGCAGCTTCTCTGCCTGGCCTTCAACTTCCTGAGAGCAGGGAGCATGCTCAGTTTGCTCGCTGTTGTGCTAAGGGCTTCCTCTCAATTATTACCACGATCCTTAAGGAACCTGAGACTCAAAAAGCTGAAGAACTTTTCACAGGGTCACCCAGGTGCTACAAAGATGACTCGGGCTGTATGATTCTGGAACTTCCACTCATGACCATGTTGCTAGGCGGTCTACTCCACTTCTGAGGTATCTGTGACCCTCCCCTCAAAATGTTAGCACCTATAGTACCCATTGCTCTTTCTGGGAGACACTCTGGCTTCTGCCTGAGACACATCTGAGGGTCTGGCAGTGGTGAGGAGACGCTGCTTCCTCACACAGGTTTTGCCCATGACTTAGTTCTGCTCGCAGGCATGTTGCCTTTCTTAATTTAAAGCTCAGATGTGCTCAAGCTGGAGCTGATAGGATTTCTCCCAGTCCAGACAATGAAAACGCATTTCTGGCATGGTTTGAATTAAAGGAGAATTTCCCGTTTTTCATAAACATTTACAGTAGTTGTGGATGCAGAGTTGAAAGGTTTAGGGTTTTGGTGTTTAATTAGAAACAAATGCCCTTTATGGTCCTGTTAGCAAGGGCAGCAGGTCTTAGATTATTAGGATTATTCCTATTATTTGTGCCTGCATTTTGATTTTTTTTCCCATGGCGCCTGGTACCGACTTCCCCAAGGTAGGGAATGGCATCCCCAGCATCACTGGTGCAGTTTCTGTCTGGGAGCCAGGGCTCTGGGTCAGCTTTGGGCCCAACCTTGCAGGAAGCCCAAGGCTCCCTTCCTTCCTTTCCAGGGGCAGGTGTGAGCTCAAGGTTCAGCGGGCAGAGCAGCTGCAGCCTCCCCTGGGGCTTGGGCAGAGATGTTTGCCAGTTTTGAGATCCCAGACTGGCCATGCCCCTTGGCTAAGCCCTAAGTCTTGGTTTAAAACAAGGGCAACCTGCAGCAGAGAGTACATGTGTGGAAACCCAGCTTCCTGGGAAGCAGCACAGAAAAATCGCAACCATGCAATTTGCAAGTGACTTTGTTTAGCATTGATGGAGATTCCAAGGCTGCCCTGGCAGGAGTGGCAGAAGAAAGAGCTGATTACAGTAGCCTCACATACTTCCTACCCCAGGAGAGGGTGTCATCTATTTGGTGTCTCCTGAAAACAAGCCTGTGTCTCCTCCCACAGTCCCTAAAAGGCCCACTGTAATCCCATCTGGCCCTTTTTGAACCTGTTTTAAAAACCATAATAGAAGGATGGAAAATGCCTGAAAGTCCTTTCTACTTGTTAAGGATATCATGAGCTCCCATAAAGAAGTGTTTTTGAATATTTGGTTATTCAATCAAGTTATTTCATAAGCAATTAAAAAGGTCAAAGAAGTTCACAAACAGAGGGTCCTTAGAAGCATTTCAGTATATCAGTCCCGTTTCACAGATGAGACATAACTGAGGAGGAAAAAAAAGGAGCTCACCCACATGGTCAGAGATGAGGAGCTGGGCGGCTGGCACAGCCCAGGTCCTGTGTGCCCTGGAACACTGCCTTCTGTCTCAATATGCAGAGAATCAGGCATATTTTGTGTTATTCCCTCTCAGATGGATGTGAGACACTTTTTGGAAGACATTCAGTTTTCCCTGTAAAAGCCTAGGCTGGATTACATTATTTCTTCCACAAAACAGTCATAAAAACACTATTCCATGATTTGTCATAGACAATCTGAAAATTTTAATAACTTTAAGGAAGAAACTAAAAGCCACCCATATTCCTACCTCCCAAAAGACAGTTCCATGATTGTTAGTATGTCTTGGTCTCCTCTTCTCCTTTTGTAACTGAGAAAGTTAGACTTTAAACGATGCGGACATTTGGCTGTGAGGATTGTCGCAGGTCTGTCACTTTCTAGCTGTGACCTGCAGCCAGTTGCTTAGCCCCACAAAGCTCTCACGTCCTCATCAAGTTCTCATGAGGATTCAACAAAATTATTAATGTAGGGCCTTCAGCACAGGGTTTGGTGCATTCTGTGTTGTCATCACAAGAAAAATAGAAAACTCTGGAAGCCCCACCGTCATAACAACACAGAATTATTCCATTACAAAAGCCGAACAAAATGACACTGGAGCAGAAGAAAGATTGCAAATTATTCAACCACTCAGTATAAGAATTCATTCAGCTGGTTAGTTTTTAACCTTAGTTCCTAAACCCACTTGAAGAATTAAAAAATAATTTTTAAGGAAGAGATTATTAGAAAGCAACAAAAAATAAGTACCCTATCTCCTGCCTAGAGGAAACTCCACACGAGTGTTTCTACACCAACAAAAATATGAATGTTGATATGCAATTATAGGATGTATATGCCATTGAGGCATGGTCAGAGGTCCCTTTCTTCTCTCTCTCTCATCAAATTCATGGGGTGGGGTTAGTTACACCAGGCAATTTTAATAGAACAAAGTCATATAATGAACTTTTTCACATAAAATGCATTTTTCCATGATTCACTCACTGTAGCTTGTTTACAAAGCTTGTAAATACGGCAGAGTAAATGGGTCCCTTTTTCTAGTGTGCTGGAGTCCAGACTCCTCAAAGCCAGAGAAGGAGAGTGGGGGTGGGGCGGAAAGGAGAAAGCGACAAGCAGACCGGGAGCAGGCAGCGCAACCAGAAAACGGAAACAACAATGTGGAGCTGTGGAGAGTCGGAGAGTGATCTTCCAGAGTGGAAGGGGCAAGCCTTACCATCTGCCCCTCCACCCCACCCCTGGAAGGTCAGCTTATGTGCTGACTTGCTAAGGACATGGAAATTGAGCCACAGATCAGAGCTCTGATTTCAGGAAGTGGAGGTTGGGCCCAAGCACCATGATGCCACCTCTCTCTGCATTTTGAGAGGCCAGGCTCTTCTGAGACAAGAGCCTGCTCTTTGGGGTGCAGGCGGATGGGGGCCTGCATCAAAGCTGGGTAGGCTTGAGTTCACAAGTAGATAGGACCAGGAGTATGTCTCAAAACACTTCACCAACAGGAGAAAAGAAGAAAGAGGAGGAAGAAGGGGAGGAGGAAGAAGAAGAAGAGGAGGAAGAGGAAGAGAAGAAGAAGAAGAAGAAGAAGGCTACCTGACGTGAATGTAGCAACTTCTTGATAACTATGGAATCTCAGTGATGGGTATATAGAGGTCGTGTTGCTTAATTTTATGTCAACTTGACTCGGCCATGATGCCCAAGTATTTTCAAACATTATTCTGGACGTTTCTGTGAAGGTGGTATTTTTTGTTGTTGCTATTTTGTTTGTTTTTTGGGTGAGATTAACATTCAAATCAGTGGACTTTGAATAAAGCAGAATGCCCTCCATAATATGGTGAGCCTCATCCAATCAGTTGAAGGTCTTAAGAGACTGACCTCCACTGAGCAAGAAGGAATTCTGCCAGCAGGCTGCCTTTGGACTTAAACTGCAACTCTTCCCTGAGTCTCTAGCCTACTGGCCTCTACCATCAGATTTTAAACTCTCCAAGCCTCCAAAATCATGTGACAAAATTCCTTAAAATACATCTGTCTATTCATCTATCTACCTATCTATATATTTACACACACACACATACATGTTGTTGGTTCTGAACCTCTGGAGAACCCTGACTATATGGACTTCCACTGTATTATTTCCTTAAGTAGTATATGTTTGAATATTTGTAAGTCAGGCAGACCTGTGGCCAAATCCTGGCCCAATCTCACTAGATGTGTTACTTTGGGGGAGTGACTGACCTTTCTCAGACTCTCAGGCTGCCCACCTGCAACAAGGGACAATTCATAGTATCTACTTCATGGAATTTGGAGAGAATTACATAAGATAGTGGGTATAACCTAATTCACATATTTATGCACAGATTCAACAAATATTTACTGTACATAGTCCCTAGTATTGGCATTGTGACATTGAATACGAGAAGATGAGACTTCTGCCCTTAAACAGCTTAGATTTTTTTTAGTGGAGGAGATGGAACTAAATGAGATCATCATACCCTGACACATAGAATCACAAACTGGAAAAAGGACTTTAAAGTAAGAACCATGAGTCTATGTGAGTTCAGAGCAAAGAAATATGGCCACAAACAGGTTCTTCAGGGAAGTCACCCAGTGATGCTTGAGCTGAGGGGGACCAGGTGGTGCAAAGGCCCTGAAGAGGGAGGGAAGGAGGCCAGCATTACTGTGAGAAGGCCTGGGGAGAGGGAGGGAGCACAGGGCCAGTGAGATCGCAGAGGCCAGAGGTTCTGAGGTGGGGCCAGGCTGAGCCAGTCTGGAAGTTGTGCTAAAAAGTATGGGACAAGTGTGGTTCAGACCATAATGGGCAGTAAAAAGCCATGGTAAGGTTTTTCTACTAACATTTTGTGTGTGTGTGTGTGTGTGTGTGTGAGAGAGAGAGAGAGAGAGAGAGAGAGAGAGAGAGAGAGACTAATTTGCCTTTAGGAAAGATGACCCTGGACTTGAAGACTTGCTGGGTTGGTAAAACTGCAGATGGAGCCCAGGGGATGGCTGCAGCAATTCTCCAGGCAAGAGTGACAGCTTCTGCTTTTCCCATTGTTCTTACTGCCACAAAAAATAATATTTATCAAGACTCTTCAGCTGTCCTAATGCTTGCTGAGGGCAGGGCCCTGCACATTAAGCCTGTATTTAGAAAGGTGCATGATTTGTAAGCAGCTGGCCACCCAGAAAGGATTGCCAGCAGGCAGCAGCCCACAGGACCACCATCTCACACCACTTACTTCCTCTGGGACCTTGGCCCAATCATTCTTGTCTCTGAGCCTCAGTTTCCCCATCTGGAATGTAATAGTACCTGACCTAACAGCCTTGCAGGGCAGCTGTGAGTGTAGTGATATCAGAGCTCATGCATGTGGAATGACTTTGAAAAGTTACAAAAGCACTGCAAAAAAAAAAAAAAAAAAAGGTAAGGCGGTGTTTGCTGCGCATCTGGTTTCCATATTGTCTCAGGCATCCTGCTTCGGGCGAGCAGCCTCTGAGACGACTGCTGAGTTCCAGGTTTAAGCCTCAGGGTCCCAGTGGTAAGGAGAAGAATTTTTAGATAATGAGGATAACCAGGGCATGACACTCTACCCTTCATCAAGTCCTTTTGCAAAAGGGAACCCGTGTAATCGTCACATGGAACGGTAGGCCAGGCATCGCATTCCCATCTCGTGGACAAAGAGATCCAACCCCGGAGCAATAGGTTCTCTGAATCCAGGACTCCAGCTCCTGTCTTGTACAGCCAAATTTAGATCTCTGTTATACACACACTCTGCTTTTCTGCAGCAAATAAGTATGGATCACAGCGTTTTAAACCTGGCTGACTTTAGAAATCAACAAATGGATTCTTTTTTTTTTTTTTTTGCCTGCATGCACTATGTCTTAACCATGTGATCTTGTTGTTAAGATGTAAGAATTTTGTAGTTCATATAAAATTCTAAGTTTTTAGTTTCTTTTGAAATGGACAGTCAGGCCACTGAGGATCTCCCTTTCTGAGAAGCAGTATTGGCTGGAACAGAGAGGCGGCTGCCCATTAAGAGGTGCAGGAACTCTCCCAGTTTACCACTGTCCTTTCCATTCCCACCATGGGACTGCCACTTGCCTGGTGCCCAAGTGAACACTGTACATTTGTGACCCCTAATCTAAATCAATTTCGTCATTTAGAAATGGGGACACTGATTCCAGGAAGGCCAAGTTACCTATCAAAGGTCACACAGCTGCTTTTGGATGTGGGAATGGGAACCGAGGAGAATGTGGGTGCCTTCACTCCCAGATCAGCTCACATCACCTCCTTGTTGGCATGAGTCCTTCAGGTCCAAAAGAAAGGCTCCTGTGTGGCTGTTTCCTTTCTGTTCTTGGTTTTCCTGCCCAGAAGAGAAGGGCTCAAATGAAAGCAAGTGCGGCAGATGGAGTGATGGACAAATTAAGAGTAAGTGTGTAGACACGGTTAGGGGAGAGAAGTCCATGTCACTTTTGCAAAAAATAAAAATAAAAAAGCCCAATCAATCAATGATATTTAACACTTTCATCTCCTGCAACAATTGGCAAAGCAGTCAATTGGAAGAGTAGTTCCAAAATGATTTATCACCACAAAGGTAATCAGAAAAAAAGGGAAAGAGCTGCATCTCCAGGAGAGCCTCAGTGTGCTGTGTAGGACCTTCCCTGTGTGACATGTTTGGAGAGAACCAGATCTGTGCCATGCGTGTTCATATCAGGTCCTAGCCATGGACAGTCAAGCACATTCATCTATTGTAAAGTCCTAGGTTTTGTATGCAGAAGAGGCCTCCTGCTGTCTGTGAAATTGGCCATGAGCTGCTTCCCTGACACCTAATACAGACCTGTCAGATCCTCATCTGGTACCCCCGAGCCCAGCCAAGGCCTGACAGCCTGAAAGAGGTCCCTTGGCCTTGTATCACAGAGTCCTCTAGAACAGAAAGCTCTGGATGGGGCCCCAGGAGAACTGGCTTCTCTTTTCAGCTTTGCTTCAACTAACCCAACTCTGCTGGGTGACTTTAAGTCTTTGACACCTCTAGTCCTCAAGTGTTTGTTGAGGAGCTTATAGAAGACCACCTTCCTTAGCAGAAATTCTTTGGTTGACAACTCCTTTTGGTTCGACAAGGACCCAAGCTCCATGCCCAGCATCTGCAGCATTCAGGCCTCCCGGCCTCCTCCTTGGTAGAGGCGGCACTGGCTGGTTTTTCTCCTTCGGTCTTGGGAACTTCCTGGGGATGGAGCAAGGCTCTGTGTGCTACCCCACGGAGGGAACATTCATCTTCATTATTTCCAAAGAGGAGCTGCCGGGGCAACAATGAGACATTTTATGAGAAAGAAGACCTTAAACTGGTTTTCATTAAACGTGGCTTGATGGAGGCGAACCGGAAACATCCATTGGAGCAATGGCAGCCTTTCAAAGCCCCCCTGCAGAAACGATAAGCTATAAAAACAAATGGCCCAGCAACAGAACAAAAAACAAGGCTCCAGGAACATTTACCGGGTTGCAAACAGGCCGTTGGGCCCTACCCCACCTCTCAGAGGCTGAACTATGGAGCCTAAACTTCTCATTCTCCATGTAAGTTGGAAGTGACAGACCTGGGGTAGGGAGGAGTCTGCTGTCAGGCGTCAGAGACGCTATGGCACACATGCATTTTTCTCTCTCACCACTTACTGTGTGCTTAGCTGGCTCCTCGCCCTCACTACACCTCAACTTCCTCATCTAGGAAATGGGAAGAGCCACAACACCTGGTCTTGATTAGTGTCAACAAATGTTTCTTGAGAAACTTCTATGTGCCAGATGTAGTGGTGAGCAGCATAGACTAAAATCCCTGTCCTCATGGGGCCTGGATTCTGGCAGAGGAGATAGACAATAAATATGATAAATAAGGATATTATATCATATGTCAGAGATGATGTAAGTGACTTGGAGAAAAATGCAGCCCAGAAGAAGGGGTGGGGGTAGGAGTGAGGAACAGGGTTAATGGGGTGATCAAGAGGATCTCATTGAAATGTGATTTAGCACAGAGACTTGACAGAGGTGAGAAAGAGTGCTTCTGTCAGAGGGCACAGGGAGGGCAAAGGCCCTGACAGGGAGCCAGCCTAGTCTGAGGAGGGGTGGCCCTGAGGCCAGCGTGTCTGGAATGGAGACCACCGGAAAGTGCCCGGCACAGCACCTGGCCCCTGGATAGCTGTTACTTTTGTTATTCTTGTTTTTATTACATTAATTAGCAATGGAGCCAGGTGTCTGGACCCCCCACACTCATCCGAAGCTTTACCTAGTCTACCTTCTCAATACAGGTAGTGGTGCTGCCCGGTTCCAGCCCACTGGGTCTTTCCTTCTTGCTCTACCTTCCTCCTATTCCCTTCTCAAATAATTACTGAGGGCTGCTGTGTATGCTACAAGCCAGTGAATGTTCAGAGACGCTAAGGAAGAGACTGAAAATGGGGCAAAGGGACTCACAGCCCCCTAAATGGGGTTCTCTAGCTCCCCTGCCCTATGGATTCCTCTAGGAACCATGGGGGCTACCAACTGCCCTGCCAGGCTCTGAACCACATCCCAGAACTCTGAGTTATGCTTCTTATAAGAATGGCAGGAGGGCCCTGGCCCAGTAGGTCATACCTCGGCACAGCAGGAAAGAGCAGAGTATGCCATCCTCTCTTCTCCCCATGAGTCCTCCCTCTTCATCCTGTTCTTTGTACTGTTTCTGCTCATTATGACACACCCAGAAACTCTTTCCTGGAGAGCAGACATTTGCTGATACTGAGAGTTCCTTGTGAAAGAAAGTTGCCGGTAGGGAAGATTTTCCTTGGCAGTCCCATTGACAGGGTGACCTATTCCTGAGATGCTCGCTCAGGTCTGATGCACGCAGTGACCCATCCACCTGATCCCAAGCACAGCAGCCCGGAGCCATCACAGCTTTGCAGAAATTCAGTAGCACACCAGTGTCCACTGCATGTCCTCTGGGTTTCCTGCTTCTCACCCCTCCATCCTTCTAGTCTTTCTCAGCAGTCACAGAATCAGATCTGGAGTTTGGTGTGTGTATGGGGAGGGGGCCAAGACTGGGGGGCAGGCATCCCTGTGGAGACAGCATGTGGGAGTCAAGGAGAGACGTGTAGCAGCTGTGCCAGTGAGCGTGAGAAGTAGGCACCACTTCCTAGAGACGTTCCAAAGATGAAAGCAGCAGGACTTGATGACTGGTTAGGTGGGAGAGGGGAAGTCCTCTGGAGAAAGCAGTCTTGTAGCCATAAAAGTGATAACCAACAATACAACTGACTAGCTATTCTATAAGCAGGAGCTCGTCTACACCATGTGGCACTGATATAACAATGACAACCACAAAAATATATACCTGTAGCAAAGACTAACATGGATGCCAAATCTAATGTCTGGAACTAATCACAGACCTTGGGCAAGGTAGTTACACTTTCTGAGATGTACTTCTTCATTTGCTTATTGGAGATAACACTGAGTTCTATCTCCTAGGGTTGTTTGAGGGTCCAAGGCGGGGATCACCCTAGCACAATGTCTGTTGATCACAGAGCACATTATGATGATTTGTACTTTGCCATATTGAATAAAAGTCATTATTGTATTGTTCCTTCCCACCTCTCTGCCCTGGTAAAGGTCTCAGAAGTGGACCCTGGACTTCAAAATGACTTCTTTAATAAATTCAAAGAATATCAAGCAAGGAGCCAGCATTTGGCAAACATTTTGGAATTCAGATTTACCCTAAATGACATTGATAGTGGAAGGAAAACAAATAACCCTCTAGGGGACAATTCACAGAAGGATCAATATGGGGGTTGGGAAGAGGAGCACATCAGAGGTGGGGAAGGATTGGCCTCTTCACAGCCAGAAGCAAAGGGTGGATGTGATAGAGTTGGACAGGGGGAGGGAAACAAATGGCACATCCGTCACTGATAAAAGGCTGTTGTTGAGGCTCAATAAACCCAGTAGCCAGTCACCAGACCAGATGTATGAGTGGGAAGGTTGCCTTTTTTCCATCTGCTGAGCACTCACCCAGCCAAGCCAGAAAGCCTTGGAGCTCTGGAGAGGGTCTAGATCTAATAGGGAGGCAGAAACACAGGGCTTGAAGGACTGAAAGTCCCAGATGGGTCCCTGGTGGTATCCAAGGGCCCACATCACTTACTAAAGAAACCTCCTCACTGTCTGTAGTTTCTGCTGTGTAGACAGCCATGTGTAGATCCCACTGCCCAGCCCTGCCCCAGCCATCACTGTCTGGATGAGAGCTGCGTGTCTGGTTGGTGACCTGTGAACTGGCCTTCCAGAAACTGATGAAATGGGCCAGTCAGGTTCTTGTCCTCAGAGAATATGAATTGAGGAGACAGAGTTGATTAGCTGAAAGAAGTAAGACCACAAGGCAGGAAAGGCAAGAGAGGCCAGGGCAGCCTTGACCTGAAGGCTGAAGTTATGAGGATACAGAATGTGGGAGGGACCACAAGAGGGTCAGCAGAGAGACTCAGACAGCACACAGAGACACACAGCAGGAGAGAAGAGTTTCATGTTCCCCCAGCTCCTGACACTTCTCCCGACCGTCTGGACCTGCAGCATCCTTCCCCAAACTGCTCAGTTCCTGACCCTTCTCCCCATCCTCTGGACCTGCAGCATCCTTCCCCAAACTACTGTTTTTCTTGATTTAGCTGTGAACTGCCTCCTTGACTCCTCCAACCAACACTGGTCTCAGGATGCATCATCTACATGCCCCACCTTCATGGTCTTCTTTAAGGGAAGGGAAGCTGGAGGGAGGCCAGCCTCCAACCCACGAGGCAGGGAGGCCTTGTTTATAACTGCACCAGAGCCGAGCTGGGGGAGCACAGCAGTGACCTGGCCACTCACTCATCTTTATGAGAACATCCCCCACATGGGAGCCTTCCTTTTTCATCAGGATGTTTTTCTTGATGTCCAGCCGAAGCATTCCCATTTTTATTTCTTCCTATTAGTCTAAGCTCTGGCTCTCGATGTTACTGGCTGATATAAACCCTGTCTCCCTGCAGCTCTCCCTCAGAGTTCAGATATTTGACTGCTTACACGTGGACAGCCCTTTGCTGTTTCTCTCCCTCCAAACAAGTTCTCAACAGCCCCTGTTGTTTTCTCAGCCTTGCTCCCCCATTCCTCCTAGAGACGGAGGTCTGATGGAGTTCAGGGACAGATGGAAGGACAGATTAAACACTGCAGGCGCAGGAAGTCAAGAAGGCAGGCCAGGAGAAGGGAAGCTCTTGGGCTTGCAAAGTAATACTGGGGATATAGAAGCTTTGGGCAGATATGAGACTGGGAAGGACCCCTATAGAGACTTTCCTCTCCTAAGGGGCAGAAGCCAATGACTATATATGATTGCATGGGAAGACCGGATGTGTTTCTGGATAGAAATAAGATGCCAGAGGAAGATAAATACTGGCCACAGTGGAATCCATTAGAAGACTTGAAGAAGTCTTTGGACATTCCTCTTTGCATCGAGAAAGAGATATCTGGTCTGCTGTTAGGCAAGGTGTAGGTCACCATGAAGTTGACAAAAATCTGGATTAAAAAAGGTGGCTCACAGATGTTATTGTTGAGAAGGGGCAAAAGAGGAAATGATTTGGAAGACACGCGGGGCGCTTCACTTTTCAATTAAAGGACTTCTTCTTCTTCTTCTTCTTCTTCTTCTTCTTCTTCTTCTTCTTCTTCTTCTCCTTCTCCTTCTCCTTCTCCTCCTCCTCCTCCTCCTCCTCCTCCTCTTCCTCCTCCTCCTCCTTCTCCTTCTCCTTCTTCTTCCTCCTCTTCTTCCTCTTCGTCCCCTCCTCCTCCTCCTTTTTCTTTTTCTGTTCTTGGCTATGTCACTGGTAGAGCAAGTCCCTGGGAAAGTGGGGAAGTAAAGTTTGGTGGCATGTCATGGAGTCACTGAGTGTTGTTGTTTCAAGAGGGGTGGAGGAGAGGTGAATTTTGGTCCTGATAGTATCTGATAGTATTCTATAGTTAAGAGTCAGAAACTATATGATACAGATGCTGTTACTCTGCTCCCCCATGCCTGGTATCAGCCGTACATCCCAGCTGTCTTTCCACTGACTCATGATGACTAGAGTGCCCCAGGCAGCCAGGACCAGCTCGTCTCAATTAGCACTCTTGATGAGGCATGTTTGCCATCTTGGGCAATGTCCTTTTTTGGATACAATCTTCCATAGCCTTAGATTCTAGGAGTAAATGGGCAGAAAGTGGTGACCCCTGTTTAGCTGTACTGAAAAGAACCTGGACTGGCATTCTCCTCAGGCCACAGGGGAGGGAATCTAGCTTTGCACACTTGGATTCAGATCCTGTCTTCATCATATACAAGCCCTATGATCTTGGATAAATTAGGTTTTCGACTCTCAATTTCCCTAACTATAAAATGAACTTTAAAATGTTGACTTATGCAAGAGTTGCTGTGAAGATTAAAGATGGCATTTGTCATTGCTCTTCACCATGACTGGAAAATGGTAGGGAAATTAAGGAAACCTTTAAAATTCTTTCAAGTCTACCCACTCGACTTAGTGTGTTTTGGAGTGAATTGATTCCAATAGCGTTGAGTCGGCACATCAGCACATTGACTTGTCTATTATCAATGTTTGTGAAACTGTCAAATGTTTGTCAAATGTATGGCAAAAACATTCCTGCTTGGATTACTATCTGGAACCTAATGACAGTCCTTGTCTGGCTTCTGACACAAGCCATTTTGTGTAGATACTTGCTATACAGTTCTTGCATTCTGCCTATGGTATGTGCTGAGAAATGGCCAGTTTTTATGTTGGAGAAGGCAACATAAAGATGTGAAATCTCCTCTTGATGAACCATTAAACTGTCCTGTGAATGTTTCTTACTAGAGATAATCAGATGCACAAGCCAGATAAGAGCCAGGAATGGGAATGACCATTCCTACCTTTTATTTACAATGCAGAGTCATAACTTATTCTTTAGAATCCCCACCACCTCTCGTCAGCTGGGCTGCAGGGTCCAAACCTCAGCAAGCACCTGGTACAACTTGCCAATCTGACCTCTCGTCAAAGCTGTGGTTTTGCTGAGACCTGAGGGGGAGCTTGACTATTTTTGGCTGACTTATGGTCTGTAAAAGTAAGTTGTTTGTCATCTTAATTTTTTAAAAGCATGGAATTTGAAGTTCTGGCCAAAAAAAATTAGCAACCTTGTACATTGCATGTAGCTTGCATAACAGATGGTGGTCTGGGAGGTTGGTGTTTTTCAAAAGTTGATGACTTCAGGGTTTGATGTCCTAAGTGAAGTTGTTTTCTCAGATAGCATTTCAGGAATGGGGACTTTTGATCAAGAGGAAGACCTGAGCTGAAACGCAAACTTGGGACTTATCTTAGTTTCTGAAATTCCCTTCCAAAGAAAACTTTATATATATATATATATATATATATATATATCTCATTATATATGTTTATTGGCTTCTGCATATCTGCACCTCTTGCTTTCTTCATAGGAAGTGGGAGCCAGACTATAACTAGAGAAGCTGTTATCTGAAGGACTCACAGTCCCTGGGGAGTAAGGAATAGCCAGCCCCTTACTGGAGGGCCCTAGGTGCCTCCCAGAAACAGCATAAGCTTTGCATAAGTATTTGGTCTGTGGGGTGCTGGTCTGAACTGACCTTGCTCTTTAAAGGAACAAAGAGGATTCTTTCCCAGAGAAGAGGATTTTGACTTTAAAAGCAGCTATTCATGGTACAGCCTTTGTGTGAATGTGGCTTTGAGTGTCACTCCCAGGAGAGCAGGATAAAGAATGTTAAAGCTGGGAGGCACCTTCAAGATACTGGGGTTCACCTCCCCTGTTTTACAGATGGGAAATCTAAGACCTCAGATAAGAAGGTATGTCTTGAGCTCAAAAGGCACATCTGTGGCCAACCTTACCTTAACTCTTATTTTTCTCCCAAGTGGCTACCTCTTGCCCCAACCCCCCAGTCACCTCAGTGTCCATGTTGTGTAGCAAGGATCAGCCTTAGGTAGCAGCAACCTAGTCCCCTAGCTCTCTGTCTGCAATATTCTTACCACACCAAGCTATCATCAGCCAGAACAGAAGAGAAGAGTGTGAAATGATTCACATGAATGCTCAGTGGGCACCTCCTCTGATGAATGGCACCCCAGCCTGCCAAGTGTACATCACCCCAACTCCCCAAGTGCATTCTGACTTCTCACTTATAAAGTACAATCTTTTAAAGATGCCAGAGAAAGGCACATTGACTTATCCTGATCATGGGCTTGAAGACCATCCAAATTATGTCTCAAAGCTGTTTTCTCACCTCTCAGGTAGTGAACTGTAATCCACAGGCCCTGGCCTGGGGAAGCAGTGATCCACCATCTTCTTCCTCCAAGACCCCCTAAGATGCCCTTGGGACTTGAGCTAATCCTTTCTTCTTTCTGGGGCTCAGTTATCTTCATTTATAAGGTACGGGATTCCTTCTGCATTTCCGAAAGTGTATTCTAAGAAAAACAGGTCCCACAGAATCATAAAAAGTTTACATAAAAAAACCCACAAAAAACAATTCCCCATGAATGTATCAAATCAGTATTACTTATTTAAAGTAAGTATTTTTAAGTATCTTTAATTATCTCAATAAACATTACTCAAATCAGTATTCTTTTTAGAAAAATCACATAAATGTGGCCAATCCTGAACTAAACAAAATATGTTATTTCATTGCAGGACTTAGCAGAGCGTTAAATATGGAAATGTGTCTTGGAAAATCTCCAAGCACAAATGAAATACACACTATTTCTCAAATGTACGTGACCACAACAGCCTAGTTAAGTTAAGTGCCTTGCCTAAACTTGACAAACGCGGGATGGCTGATCTCTCCAACCCTGCGGAGTTCTAGCAATGCGCGTCTTTTATTCACTCTGTCTTGGTATGTCTAGTAGCTCTATTTTCTAAAATAATAGATGGACCCACTTCCAGGTTTTTCTCTCTCATTATCAGTGTGATTCTGTTTGCGTTTTCTCAGCTTATGTTTTTTCAGATGCAGAAAATTATGTAATTAGCTGTGAGGTCTCAGGCCATAATTTGGGAAACATTTCCCACTTAAATTAAAGGCTTTGCACGCCCACCCAATCCGTAATTGTGTGGATCTTTCAAAACTCTCCGTTGGCTTCATTTAATTGTTAAACATTAATTTAGTGGGGGAAATCTTCAAAGAAGGGGTAGAGGGATAGAGGAAGCGTGGCTGGTAGGACAAAATATTAATAGGTGGTTAAAAGCAAAACAGTAATTCTTCCCGTCTAAGCTTGCAGCCTTTGGTCGGGTGGAGAAGAAACAATCAGTTATTCCGGGATTATATAGGTTTCATTGACTTAAAATGACCTAAAAGCAGCCAAAGGGGGATTTACTTTGTCTTTCTTTTTTGCCTGAGGAGACAGAAGGAAAAACAGGATTTTGTTTTTTAAATCTAAAAGTGCCCTTTTCTGTGAAGGTTTCCAAAATTGTTCCTTAATACAATGCTGTTTGACAAAGACCAAAAATTAAAACAGAAAAATCCCATTTTGCCAGCAGAGTCGCTCATATCACCATTTAGCTCAGCAAACTCCAGCCCAGTTCCCCATGCAAGGCAGGACTCTCCACCTTCTTGGGCATCCGAGTTGAGGCTGGAGATATGTGGAGTTGCCATGGTGATTGCTGTCAACAAAGGTTACCCCTGGTGGAACCTCTTTGGCCCGATGACCCACACACAGAGGTGGAATAATAGACTGTGTAAGTGGCTTCTGCTCTGCAAATAGAGACAGGGCTGGAAATCAATTATTAATGAGCTGGGTGACATTGACATTCATCCACATTTAATAAGCACAGCCCAGCAACCAGAGGAGAGCTGGGCTTTGCCCAGCAAAGTCTCACAGGTTGGTAGGGAATTCAGAAAAAAAGAGAAAGCTAGGGACGAAACCCAAAGAGAAAGAGATGATGGCCTGCCTATAGTCACTAAACAAATTTTAATTAGTACTTAAATTTCTCTACTTAACATTCTTTTTGACACCAGTTTTTATCCTGAATAGCTGAGAGGATTTAACAGGTTGGTCATACATAGCATCTCCTCCTTACTACCCCTACACGCCTACCAGAGAGACAAATCCAAGGTGTTGGGGCTCATCCACAATTTAAGTGGAGGTTGCAGTGTTCTAGTAGGCACAGCCTTCATTTGTGGCTCAAAAGCCCATTGACTTATTTTTGGACTCCTTCGCAGAAAATTAAAATGCTAATGGAACAAAACAACAACAAAAAGAGATGATGAAATGTGTGTCCCCATTGCCTGTGTTCTCTGTTCAGGATAATCAGGACTTTTATTTCTAAGGCTTTCTGTGGGAATTACTCAGGTTTGTCTAATTCCCTTCCAATGCAGGCTGCACTTCCTTTGTATCTGAAATAGTGTGAAGCTGCATTTATACTGAACTAGAGGCTTACCTAAACTACACACGCAGCCTCTGTGAGAAGCAAGGTCCTCCTTTTATTTAAAAATATGCTCCTGCTCTAAAATGGGTGTGGGAGGGCAGAGACACTGATAGTTTTCTGGAACCACTTCACAGATTGGTAAGCCAGGGCCCAGAGGAATGAGCTGAGTAGGAAATTTGTTCAACGGACCTTTGAGTGAAAAACGCCAGCCCGCCAGCCTCCCTTTGGTCCGGACTTTGTCAAGTCTCAGGACTGGCATTTCACCCTTTGATATTCTAGAGGCTTTTCTGGAGTCTGTCACTTCTGAGGGGGAACTGTGCTGCACCTCTGTGCTCCAAACCTGTCCCAGCTTCTAAGACTGTTCTTTCAGCAGACTTGTCATTCTAGACATTGATTGCTTACGGCACCAGCATGGCAGTGAGGGAGATTTCTCGGGGACCTGTGGCTGCTGGCCACACTGTTCTGCCACACATTGCCTGTGTCCACAGAGAGCGGTCCACCTCCCAGCATGCTGGCAAAGGAGGCCAAGGTGCTCAGCAGAGACTGGAGTCAATTAAAGGCTATGCCTTGGGAAAAGCCCTCCTAGCATCTCCCTTTTTAATCTGGACCTTTTACCTTTTGATATTCTAGATGCTTTTCTTTTGCCCTCTGTCAGTACAGAATTTTTGAAGGTGACTGATGTCTCAGGTCAATAATTACATGTGGTAAAAGTTCTTAAGCTACAGGTTTAGATGCCTCTAATTTCAAGGCAAAAGCTTGAGGTTTCAGTCCCTTCCTGGAGGGCTGAGGCACTGGGCAGAGGGGGCAGTGTGGGGGTTGGGGGGCAGCCATCAGCTTGTTACCAGAATAATCTAGGGTCTGCTTTCCTAGATTACTGGGACTCTTGACACCTGAGGGTCTCTTGACACCTGAGTTGGAGAGTAGGGGGGCTCCCCTGCTCCAGCTATTGCCCACACCCCTGTGTTTAGTGTGGCCCCTCCATAGGGAGCAGGAGGTTTAGTTTCATTACTGCAAAATTCTGTAGGTTTCAGTTTTTATATTTCACAATATATCAGTTTATGACTTCAACTCCTTAGACAAAGACTGATAAATGTGGAATCTCTAAGACCTTATGCCAGATCCTACATCAAGCCAGCTTAGTTAATGACCAAATATTTACTGGGCACTGTGCTAGGCCACAGCAGTGGATGGTGTACACAGGGTCCCTGTCCCCATGGAGCTCTCATCGGAGCTGAGAAACCAGGCAGATACATGTGGGAAATGCCAGAAAGGGCTGGGTTGGGATGGGGTCCTTGGGAGTAGTGGGGAGGGCCATCTGAGGCAGACCAGTGACTCAGGGCAGACGACCTGGGGGTGAAGGAGCTACTATCTAACCTGAGATCTGAAGGGTGAGTTTTAGTTTGTCAGGTAATAAGGAAAGGAGAAAGCTAGATCAGCATGGAGGCAGCTGGGATACAAAAGAAGTGGGAGAACTGGCCTTATGCCTTTCTCCCGAGAACAAGGAGGAGCCACTTCAGGGTCTTACACAAGAAAGGAGCTTGATGACTTTTGTGTTATAGTAAGTTCATTCTGACCACACTGGGGACAATGGATTGGCATTTGGGACTTTAAGCTATTGTTTTGTTTTAACAAGGGATGAAAGTGGATGTGTGGTGGGAGAGATGGTCCCATCCCTGTTCCCAGGTCAGGAGAGTATATAGACAGCCCCATTCACATGCTGACATCACATATGATGAAATACTACATTTTGGATGCACTGGGGGTGAGTTACAGCCACATGTCCACCAGGCTGTTTCAGAAGCTGGTTGCTAGTTACTGGATTCTTTGGGGACATACACCTTTCCACCCTATGTCTTTCACTGATCAGGATACTTAACTGTTTTGTCTCCAAAGCCCTGGGGGCCACCACACTCTTCTGTTTGGGTCCTGGCTCTGGAAGGACTAGCGCCCTCATGTCACTGCTTGGTGCTAACTTCAGGTTGTAGAATGACTCTAAGAATAAGAATGAGAATTTGGATGAAACTGAAAACAATGCTTTCTACTGTTTATTGAGCTATTACTTTGTGCCTGGCTCTGTGAAAGTTCTTTAGTTCAGTTATTAGCAAGTCCTTCCATCCATTCAGTGAAGAGTTCCTCTCCTTTATCAGAGGAAGAAACTGGGCTTTGAGAGATAATGTCTCTTGCCTAACACACCTGGGAAGCAGCAGAACTGGGGTTCAAACTTGGTGCCTCTGACTATAGAGGCCACACTCTTGACCAGCTCATTGCACCATCACTCACCCACCCCTCTCAGAGTTTCACTTTCTCTACATCATCAAGATGGTATGGAACTGTTCGTTCACAGGAAATTGTATAAGGCCCCTCAAAACATGGAAGAGAGGAAAGACAGAGGTGACCTGGAGGAAGTATGGGTACATAGGAGTCAGCGGTAAGCCGGAAGAGGCTCTGAGCCATACCTGCCCCCAGGAGGGTTGCACATGTTGCCATTTTGTTAGCTGTAAACCTGACCTACACACACCAGCCCAAAGGGCACAACTGCCTCTGGGTCTCCCCAACTTCTTGTCTTACCACTTCTAATTTTCTCTTCCCTTCTTTGCAATCTTCTACTCTTTGGTTTCTTTGCCTTCTCTTCATAACAGACATACCAAGAGTGGGATCGGAATTGTGATGGGAATATGGTCATCCACTATATAGGGTGATGGTGAGGGTTAAATGCCCAAATACGCAGCATGTGCTCAGCCTGATATCTGGCACAGGGCACTTGACTATTGGTGGTTCCTAACATGATTCACATGAATATTACCATTATCATTAAGGACCCAGAGGGGAGGTGGAGATGAGGGAATGTCTGAAGAGTCCTGAGCCCTGCTTAGCATCTCCTGTCACGTGCTTCTCTCTCTGCCCTGCCTGTCACCTCACATTCAGAGACACTGGAGGGCACAGCTTAGACTCAGCCTCCGTGCGGAGGAGGCCTCTGTCTCAGCCTGGCCACTCCTGTCTGTGACTTCCTGCCAGACTTCACTGTGTCCCCTGATGGACACATCTTTTCCTGGCTGAGAAAACTCCCATTAGGTGAGAAATGTACTTTGGGAAAACGAGGCCTTACCCTGAGTTCTTCCCAGCATTGACCAGGTTAGCCCATTCTATCAGCTGGGGAGACATTTTCTGACTCATGCCTCAGATTCTAGGGACAAAGTGTCTTTACCAGTGAAGAAAAGTTTTAGGTGGTGGGGGTGGGGGTGGGTTGTGTTCTTTCCTGCTCCATTGTGAGGCCTCTGAGAAGAAGAGCCCTTGTCTTTCTCAGATGCTTCCATAATCTCAGCACCTAGCACATGTGAGAGGTTTCTTAAAATGTTTTGGAATGAATGAAAACCTGGCCTGATTAACTGAGAGCACAGCCCAAGTGAGGAAGGCACCCCACACAACCTCTGTGCCTTTTTGCGGTGAGAGTGCAGCTTGAGAGGGACCTACAGTCAGGATGAATTTGATCCTGGCTCCATCACTCAGTACCTGGGCGACCCTGTGGCTTGACCTGTGAGGTCCTTGGTGTGACGTCTCAAGGTAGGATGAGAAGAGTACATACTTAAAAGGAGCTTGGGGAGAATTGATGAGTTAATATATAGAAACTACACTTGGTTCCTGGCTTGTGCTCAGTAAGTATCATCAGCAGTATCACACACTTAAGATATCAGACAGAGAGGTTTGTTTGCTTGTTTGTTTGAGGGCAGGTATGGGTCTTTCCAAGTTTCATATTCTGTATTAACTCCTGTCTACAACATAATAAGACTTCCTATTTCTGGTGATGTTTGTAATGATAAAGGGAAAGTAATCCTATTGTGTTGATCCTTATCAGAGGGAGAGACCTGTACACCTGGAGAGACCCTGATCAAAGCATTAAAAAGTTGAGTAGTTTCACCTAGGTCACCTTATGTGTTCATGTTGAAGCTGGAACAGGGACGCAGGTCCAGGAAGGGCTAGACATTAGCCATGTGGTCCTTCCATTCACATGGCAGCTTCTCCAAGTCACAGTTACTTTGAAATGATCCTCACTGTCTTTAAACCACAAAAGAGATCAGGACCTCCTATGAAGGGGTGATGTGGCTTAGGCAATGGTCTGGTCTGACCCAGCAGTCTTGGTATGAAGCATCCTTGACTATGGAATATCAGCATGCAAAGGCTGAAGCCCAGAGGACGGTTCCCTGGGTTTTTATTTGCCAATCTTTTTACAAGCATGTTTAATGACTGTGAAATTTCTGAGCCTCTCATTCAAATATATGAGAGGAGCCCCGCAGGTTTTTCTTGTGCCTTAAAACTCTTCAAATATGTTGAAGCTGGAAAAAGAGAGAAGAAGAGGATGTGTCCTATCATTGCTGGTGGTAGCTCAGGGAAAGCCCAGCTTTCTAAGAAAGGCAGCCAGGCAAGGGAAGTGATTTCTGCCACTGAGCTGGAAGTCTGGGCTGGGCTGAGAGTTCCCATCAGCAGGTTGAAATCAGGGGAAGAATTACCTGCTTTCCTGACTAGCTCATGAGTATTGGTGATTTGTGCATGTTGTTATAAGCCAAGCCACCCTTTATCAACTTTCTAAAGGGAACCGAGAATCTTTGGGGACCTCTCCATGCTCTGACAATCTGCTCACGGGAAATTGAGAGTCATTACTATGAAAAATGGCAGCAGGGACACGAATGCACATCAGGGGCAGACAGTGGGCTGAACAAACACATTCATGTTCATGGGGCAAGGGAGGGGTGTCTTGTCATATAGAGAGATTGGCTTCCTTTTTTCTAGAAGCTACTCCCAATGACTACTTTATAAGATGGGAAACATCGTGCTTGCTTTGGCAAGGACTCCTGCTTGCAACGCAAGGGTTGCATCAATTCATTCCAAATTGTGTTGGTAAGTGATGGGAGTCGTGCCTTCTGGAGAATTAGTGCTCCTTAAAGACATCCTTGCCAGCAAGTCCAGCCCAAGGAGTAGCAGGCCAAGGCCCCCAGGGTGCATTATTCACTAATAATCAGGTCTTTTCTCTGGGTTCCCACTGTGGTTCCCCTCCCCTTGCCCGTGCCTCTCTGTTGAGGCAAAAATCTAGTCAAAGGAATGCAGGGGCAAAGAAACTTGGGGAAAAAAAACAGAGAAGGTATCGACTCAGAAATGCAACATAATGAGGTTCCCTGAGCAGACTTCAAAAGGTCAATTCAGCTCTGAAGCTCCATATGATGACCTTATAATCAAACTATTCCTTCATAGTCCCCTTAGAATCTAAACTGTGTTCATCTGTGAGCCGGAAAGGTGTTCTGGTGGGAGCAGAGCCCACCTCCACCTGTAACTGCTGCCTGTAATAATCAGGCATTGTAATTCTCTTAACACTTGGATTTGATTTTTTAGGGAAGATAAGCCAAGTTCCCATGCATGTGTGCTCCATTTCCACCCATCCTCAATCTCATTTCCCGGCCCTTGAGGCCCCAGCCTAATGCAGGGAGACAGTGTGGCTTTTGATGCCAATAATCTTGGGCTCTTGTAGGGAGATTTTTGTAGGCTCTGAATACAGGAAGATGAGCAGACAGAGAGATGGGGCTATTATTATTGCAGATATTTCAGGAAGTGGTTATGCCGCTCTCCACTCCCAGAACACCCGGAGCTGATCAAGGTGGAGAGGACACATGTCAGATGCTTTGACCACACACGGGGGCCAGCCAACTATAGCGCATGGCCAAATCCAGCCTGCCACCTATTTTTGTTTTATTGGATTACAGCCACACCCATTCATTTACTTACTGTCTATGGCTGCCTTCGTGCCACAATTGCAGAATTGAGTAGTCGTGACAGAAACCATAAGACCCACAACGCCTAAAGTACATACTCTCTGACCCTTTACTAACTTGCCAACACTTGGTCCACATGATGGTTTTCATAAACCTGTAAATCCCTATATCCCAGAGTAAGTTATCCTTGGTTTGGGATCAAATAAGATGGCAGAGGCAGTTCAGTTCTTAAATTGCAGGAAAATCACTCCCACACTCATTCGTTGAGTCATTCATTCAGGGAATGTTTGCCACGAGGTATCATTATCAGTGTCATCATCTCCATAGTCCTTCGCCTGAGGAACTCCCAGGCTGCAGGCCACGACTACTATGGAGAAGAAGAC
The DNA here is from genome assembly GCA_007922815.1 of Macrotus californicus. Classification (NCBI taxonomy): domain Eukaryota; kingdom Metazoa; phylum Chordata; class Mammalia; order Chiroptera; family Phyllostomidae; genus Macrotus; species Macrotus californicus. Next base: position 60,993 of record VMDR010002607.1, read on the forward strand.
ACTTCTGGAAAGTTATTGACTGTCAAAGCAAGACAAATCTTTTGTGCTCATCTAGTCCAATAACCTCATTTTACAGATGAGGAAATTGAGGCTCAGTGAAGGGAAAAGTCATGCTCCAGATCACATGGTGAGTTCATGGCAAAGTTGGAACTAGAATTTTAGTTTCCTGGTCCACGGAACTTAGATCTCAAGAGATGGCTGTATTACTTCTGTCATGTCCTGTAAATTGGGTCTGGAATAACCAGTGGCCTGGGAAGCATTTTGGAGAGCAATAGTTGACTGTGGGCCTCAGCAGTTTGTCTCTCTGAAGATAAGTCCCTGGTTACTTCTTAAGTGAGGCTGATTGCAGTGATTATTCACATAAATTGCACCTGTCACTCCTCTGCACAATGCCAGACCAGGGGTAATGTGAGCTCCTTGTAAAAGGAACCCGTTTTTTCCAGGGTGATTATAAATTAGATATGAATGTAGGCTTAGGATCCTGGCAGACATTCTCCCAGGGAATTCTTAACTTGCATATATTTGCAGAGTAACCTTTACAAAGGTTAGGCTACTCTTGGAACTGAAACACAACTTTGAAGTCTAACAATTCTCTAAGACTTTCTGTACCTCCCTATGGAGTTACTGTTTAAGGAATCAAAACTTGAACCATGTTCCACAGGGCCATCCAGGGCCTTGTTGGAGAACTGATCTATGTCCATAGCAATCCTCAAGGATATCTTGGGTTCAGAATGTGGGTTACCTAGAAGTTTCTCCAACTTTGAAGAATTAAATGTTTGTGACTGATGTAATTTGGCAGATAGGGTGAGCAAAAACCATCGAACGCAAAGATAGAGATAGAGGGTGGCCATGCGTTGATAGTAAACAGGACAAGATCACAGTGGCTCCAGTCTGGGCACTCCCATCTCCAGATCTCAACATATGGAAACACAGTCATGTCAGTGCCAGAAATCAGCTCTGCTTCTGCCTTTCCTATGGTGCTCTTACTAGCTGTGCAGCTTTGGACTTTGCCTCTCTGAGATTTACTTTCCTCATCTTTTTGCTTAAGGAACTGGTTCTCAACTAGGAGCAACTCCCACCCTTCCCCCAGGACATTTGGCCAGGTCTGGAGGCATTTGTGGTTGTCAAACTAGGGTACTACTGGCATCTATGTGGGTAGAGGCCAGGGATGCTGCTAAACCTCCCACAGCTCATAGCATACTCCCCCATGACAAAGAATTATCAAGTAAAGAAGCATTGGCCCTGGAAGTCAGAAGTGCTGACGTGGAGAAATTCTTTTTTTTAAAGATTTTATTTATTTATTTTTAGAGAGAGGGGAAGGGAGGGAGAAAGTGAGGGAGAGAAACATTAATGTACGATTGCTTCTCTCACTCCCCCAACTGGGGACCTGGCCCACAACCCAGGCACGTGCCCTGACTGGAAATTGAACCTACAATCCTTTGGTTCATAGGCTGGTGTGCAATCCACTGAGCCACACCAGCCAAGGCCAAGAAGTCTTGATTTACAGAAAGGGACTAGACCTTGTTCATCATCGTATGTGTACCAAACAGTACCATATCCAGCACATGATGAACATGCAAGAGATAGCTGTTCAACAAATAAACTTATGAAAATATCTGAATATGTATGATTGACTCTTTTGCCTGCCTTATAGAATGCTAATTTTTTTAATGAAATTTAGTATCTATGCACAGTTCCCGGCACAGTGCCTAGCACATAGTAGGTATTCAGTAAATGGTAGCTTACAATGATGCAATAACATTTACCTGAATTTGCTTCATGCTTGTTTTAAATAAGAATTCGCTTGTTTTCATCCTTTGCCAAGATAATAGGCAGTCTGTGCAGGCACAAAGCCCAGTGGGGCTTTTACAAATATTGGTTTACAAAGAATCTTTTTTATCTTGTGTTTTCCAGATAGGTAAGCCAAGGGCCACTTGGTGGTGCCTTCATTTCCGCTCCCTCTGGCAGACTTTCCCTAGACTGAGTTTTGTTTCTTCAAAATTATTGTTTCATTCTTTGCTGTTCTAAAGAAACCTGTTGGTTAATATTAATGCATTTTTATCTTGGGGCATTTCCTTCCGATTCTCTTTTCCAATCTGCCATCATATTTTGCTTCATCCTTTTTAATATCAGTGCTATTCGCAGAACAGAGGCCTTTCGTGTACATATCATGTCTGAGCCTCAGAGAAAGCATGTGGCCTCATCCACGGACAGATGGGAAAATTGAGGCTTAGGAAATTAAATGACTGCTAGTCAGTAACTTCAGATTTCTCTTTATTAACCCCTCCTAAGGTTTGAGAACTACAAGAGATTCAGGGGCAGAGGCCAGAGAAGGGGTTCTGATTTGCTCAAACCCACACAGGAAGTGGTACCTAGGAAGGTCTCCAGATGCTTCCATCTTAACTTTTTCAGCCCTTATTTCCCTGCCTACTTCTGAAGAGCACTTTGAAATGGGATCGCGTTCATTCATTCAGGAAAGAGTCATTGAGTGCCTCTGTGCTCTGTCTGTCATTGACATGATAGGAAAACTTCTGCATTTGGGTCTTCTTCTCCCATTTATCACTAGGTCGAATTTTCCTGAGTTTCCTAACTACTATGGACTTCAGATTCCCTTGTAGGGAGTGGAAATGACAGCCTTGACCTGTGTCATAGAGTTGTCATGACAGGCAATGGTGATCAAGGCAATAAGAGTTTGCAAACTGATTTCTTATGAGGATTTATTAACCCTCTCTTCTCTTCCCAAGCCCCTCCTTCAGAGTCTACAAATGGCAAATATTAGCACTTCGGTTACATGATTTCATGGAGAGAAATAATAATTGTGATGGCTTATATCAGTTGAGCCCCAGTTTCTAACAGGCACTTCACCAAGCACATATATGTATGATCTCGTTTAATACTCTCAGCACCTCTATATTTTTAATATCTCCATCTCACAGGTGAGGCAGTTGAGGCCCAGGAAAGTACAATTTCTCGTTCAGGGTGACACAGCTACCCATGAACCAGGCCAGGACTGAACTCAAATTCAGGTGGAATAAAAACCCCATGGTCTTCATTCATTTACTTATTCACCCATTGAGCACCTCCCTAGTGCCAGACACTGTGCTAGGCACTGAGTGGTCCTGCAGGTGCTTCCTGAACCCCCGCCCCCACTCAGGCAGAACCAGGGTGGCAGGGCAGCTCCTCCTCTCGCAGGAGGTGTGGGGACATGTGTGCTTCTGCTGGCCCTGAATCCATCAGCTGTGTCAGCTTGTGTCCCTGGGAAACAGATGACATTAGCACTTCCAGCTGGGAGCTCAGCTGAGTCACATGAGGAAGTCCAGCCCACCAGCAATACAAGCATAGAGATGTGCGCAGAGTCCCCTCGCCCTGAACCCCCGGCCCTGGGACCAGTCCCATCACGCTTCCTGAACCTCTGCGTGCCAGAGTCTGCTTACTGTTTGGGACTTTTGTCCCTCCTGGCTCATCTTCAGGGGTTTCCTCAGGACAAGGTTACTCCATGGATTAAAGACCACACGGATTGAAATCTCTGGGAAAGGGAAAAAAAGAAAAACCTGTTGAGGCTTCCATAGTGCAAACACCACTGTTGTGTGTGGACAAATACTGATTCTTGGTGTTAACTCTCTCATGGACGGCCAGCCTTGGGAGAGGCCATGTCAGGCCACCAAGTACTGGTTGCTCACCCAGATCACAGGAAGCCAGGGTCAAGGTGAGATGGGTCTCGGATGTCCCTATCTGCAGTGGACTCCAGCAGTCTCAGACCCCAGGCAGCTTAATGTTCGGCATCATTTGGGAGCAGTGTTGGAAGTGTTAGTACAGCAGTCTACTACGACTCCTGTGTTAGTTTGCTTAGGGCTGCTGTGACCAAGTGCCACAGACTGGGTGGCTTAAAACAGCAGAAATGTATTCTCTCACAGTTCTGGAGTCCTGAAGTCCAAAATCAAGGCATCAGCAGGGCCATACCCTCTCTGAAGTCTTTAAGGCAGGATCCTCCTCCCTTGCCTCTTTCTAGCATCTAGTGCTTGCTGGTAATCCTTGGTGTTCCTTGACTAATAGATGTATCACTCCACTCTCTCTCTGCCTCTGCTGTCACATGGCATTCTCCCTGTGTCCAAATTTCCCTCTTTTTACATGGACACTTGTCATTAGATTAAGGCCCTCCCTAGTCCAGTATGACCTCATCTTAATTTAATTATACCTGCGAAGACCCTCTTTTCAAATAAGGTCACATTCTTAGATAGTATGTTAGGACTTGAACATTTCAACCTACACCCCACTCATGGGGTTACTTGTTCCTTAAGTGAAGGTTATGTACCTCCCCACAGCCTCATCAGCTGCCCCCATCCAACCTCCAGGTTGCCTGAAAGGGACCCTCCCAAATCACACACATGGACCCATCACTCCCCTTCAGAGGTATCCCGATGTCCTCAGGAAAGCATCCTCAGTGTGGCCACAAAGGCCTGCGTGGCTTGGCCTTGTTTCCTCATTGCCCTGTCGCTACTGTTTCCCCTTTCACATTCCACATTCAACTGTCCTTTGTGCTTGGGGCTCTCTGAGCAGACCTTGATCTGGCTCTGAATTTCAGGCCTCTCCCACACTCTGCTCCTCCAGCCAGGAAATGCCTTTCTTCTGTCTTCCTCTGGCTAACTCCTCCTTCTTATTCCTTACTTCTCAACCCAGAAGGTACCTCTTGTGAGGAGTCTCTGCTGGCTCTCCCTGACACTGTATCAGGTGCCTCCCAGGCCCCCGTCCTGCCCCATTAGCTCACGTGTCTCGCTGTGTTTCCACCGTTTCTTGACTTGTCTATGGCCCTACCTTGGCTGTGAGGCTTTAATATCAGGGTCTGTATCTTATTCCCCTTACAGTCCTAGCTCATGGCCGGCAAAAACAAATGCTTCTTCAATTGAATTAGTTAACTAAAAGAAAAAGCAGAAAGCAAAAGAATAACAGGAGCTCAGCTGCCTTCCTAATTTTGTGAAAATTAAAGACTTTTCTGCCTTTCTGCCAACGACTACCTACCACCAAATTCACACGGGCTCCAATGCTCAGAGAAAGTGCGTTTCAGAGAGACTATTGTCATACCAGGGTTTGATCAGGGCCGAGGACAAGCCAGGAGGGCAGTTCGGAGGCAGGTGTGGTTTGTTGAGGGGAATGTCCAGCGTTGGGCCGTGCTGAAGGTGATGGAGTACCTGTGGCCTCCTTTTGAGTTCTCAGCCCCAGTTCCCTTCTCAATAAAGGTGGACAGCAATGGAAAAAGTGGGCAAACTGAGCTAATTTCTTCTGCTTTGGCACATGTGTGGTGTAGCTCTTTTGTATGATTGAACGTTTTGGCCCACTGAAGAATAAAAACAGTAATCCCTGCCCCCCCCCCTTTTCATTGTGTTTTGCCAAAACAAGCTGTGAAAGAATGTAAAATATATCATTTTGTTGGCACCATTCACAAGTGAGTCAGTGAGCTTGCTCACATTTACAACTAAAATTGGATTCTAACCTCCCAAAAATTTATGACAATTGCTCCTTCTTGTGGCTTAAATGTTGACATATAATTAATTTAGGGTTTCTTCCTGAGGCTTCCTGTCCAGGTTTGTACCTGCCACAGAAATATCCTTGAAAGTTTATCTAACAGCTGGAGCCGTGAAAAACCCCTACTGAAGCTTTGTAAAGCAGGTGGGCTGTGCCAACAGGAAGGGCCCAAAGAGAGAGGGAGAGGCTGCCAATGTGGCTGGCTGCCGGAGTTGCCGCAGGTCGGACATATGGCATTTGCAGTTTGGGGGAAGGTGTGGGTTCCTTCTTCCTCTCTTCCTTCCAGGCCCCAGTGATGTGCTCCCTGCAGAACCCAGGTTGGTGCTTTGTGCATCTGGATCAAGCTGGTCCTGATGCCCAGCTCTGCTCTGTCTGTGCTAGTATAAAGAAGGAGGTAGTAAGAACTACTGGTAATTGAATGCCTATCACACGTCACTATGCTGTGCTACTCTGCTTTATAGGAAGAATTCATGTTATTTTATCTTCTCAAGCACCTGGAGAGGTTAGAATTTTCATCTTCACTTTGTAGATTAAAAGAACTGAGGCTCAAAGAGGTTAAACATAAACTAGAGGTCACATAAACTAGACAGGAGAGAAGTGATGGGTGGTTCACATGTGCAGAGCTCCTGTTAGGCCCTGTCTTGTGATAACCCTCTCAGATGGTCAGTGCCATCTCTCTCACCCATCTTTGTGAGACAAACTGAGCATCCACTAATGGAGTCACTTGAGCAGGTGCAGAAAGTTAGACTGACACCCAGCTTGGCTCAGCTGCAGGCTAGAGCTTGCTCCCGACCATGGTAAGATGTAGGAAGACCTGAGTCTGAATCCCAGCTTCCCTATCACATTCCAGCCAGCCTTCTCTATGCCTAGGAGAGAGGTGGCCTTGACTTCATCTTGCTGGTTCCTTATAGCCTTGTTCCCGTGGGGCTGGGCAGTGCTGACCGCTGATCCAGGAAAAGAGAGGCAGTCAGTGTAACACTACTTCTAATCTATGAGGAGTTCTTCCGGAAACCCAGCCGAGCCCCAGTGAAGGGACCTAGTCTGGGATAGTCTGGAAATGCATTCCAGGGCCATGGCCAAGAAGCTGACTGGGTGTAGGTGAGGAAGGCAAGGCCCTAGTCCCACACTGGTCACCTCTTACATACATGAACTCGAGCCATGCCTTTATCATTCCAACACCTCTTTGAAGGGAGAAACTGAACTGCCTCTGACCTGGTTCAGCTTCTACTAGCACATATGTGTCTTCAGGCAGGTTACTTAACTACTCTGGGCCTCAGTATTATTAACATTGACAGGAGGAAAATAATAGTGCCCAGTTCATGGGGTGATTGTGGAGATTAAATGTGTTAATATGTGCACTCAGTGGTCCTCAACAGGGAGTGTGGAATGGGGTGGCCTTCCCAGGAGGCATTTGGCAGTGTCTGGAGATATTTTTGATTCTCATGACTTGGGAGGGGGTGAGGGGTGCTACTGGCAGCTGGTGGGTAGGGTCCAGGGATGCTGCTCAGCCTCCTTCAAAAGACAGGAGAGCTCCACAACAACGAATTATGCAGTCCAAACTGTCAATAGTGCCAAAGTGGAAAATCACTGCTGTAAACATTCAGGACTATTCCTAGCATGTAATAACACACGGTAAACATTTGTTATAATCAATATATTCACCTCTCCCCTTAATCCACTATTTATTTGGCACCCACTATGTGGAAGACATATAAGGAATGATACTGCAAGACATGCATAGCCTGTCCCCGTGAAGGCAGCTGAGGCTGCAATCAGACATTAACCAAATACTAACACAAATGCATGATACCAACTTGTTCGAAAGCAAGCGTGTGTGGGGGCAAGGTGGGAGAGAGTGCTAAAGGAGTGTTTGGCAAGGGGATTTGTTCAGGAACAAAGTCAAGGGAAGCCGCTTTGAAGAAGTGGCCCATAAGCTGACCTCTAAGGACAAGCAGAAGGCAACCAGGTAAAGGAGAATGGGGGAGGTGCTCCAGACAGAGGGAACTGCATGTTTCAGAAATCCTGAAGATGGACCCAGTTTTGTGCCTCCTCCTGCAGGAGGAATCTGCGTTCATAGACTGGAGGCACTGCCAATCAGGAATTTCATGTGCTTTTTCAGGGGTCTGTAATATCAAATGGGGCTGGATCCTAAGGAAGTCCTCTGCAGCAGAGCTGAGACCACTGGTACACCCTGCCTGGGTCATATGTGGACTGCTAGAGAAGCAAGGAGTCCTGCTGAACTGGGCTTTGGAAGTGGCTCCAAGGGCACCTTCAGACCTACTGATGTTATGCCTCAGGGGTCCACTGTGTCATGACCTGGCTTCTTCAGCTCTGGCCCAATTTTTCACCAAGGCATTTCCTACTCCTCAATCCTGCATGCCAGGCCTGTCTTAGAAGAGTTAAACTAGCCTCCACCTGCCAGGGATTTAACAGGGAAACTTCTAGTCAGTTCATGTATTATGAAAATGTGTTTTCCCCTCTTTAATGTTCAAAGTGACCAGTGGCAAAAGAAGTGCAGGAATTCCCTCTCAGGGCACCTCTATACCTAAGGTGGAAACATCTGTGAGAGCCACAGCCTCCTAACAACTGGGAGAATGGGTCCACCTGAGCGGCCCGGTGTTACTGTCTCAGTTACACGTGGAGCCCATCAATCCCAGTGAAGATTACTGAGTTCACTTATTTTCCTAAGCAGGAGCAAGAGATGGCAGACGGAGGGCCATGTGCTTTGTGCAGAACTCCAGGTGCAGACTTTGCATGGACTTACCTGCAAACTCAAACCAGAGAGCATGTCTACTTTTTAGCACTGTGCAAATGTACTCGACCTCAGATTCCCTCAGAAATAACCTCTGCTCTTCTCAAACTCCTCATTTTTTGAGGGGACGTCATTGTATCCCTTTAAGGTGGTCCATTGGTTGATAGGCTTCCTGAGAATACTGTATGCATGTTTGTAGATTGATTGTAATTTTGGAGGCATAGTGTTCTATGTGTGTTTCTTAAAACCTAACTATGTAAAACACAGACTATGTACTTAATTGGGATCTACTCTTATGAAACACACACTTGGACTGGAGGACCATGTTTTTGTTGCCTGCTCCCACCCCCACCTCTATCACAAGATCAGTAGATCCATAGGTACTCCAAAAATCTTGGTCTGTAGCATTTTGGCCAATTTTGCTGCTGACCAAGCAGCCCTACCCAACAAGAAGAGATTATAATGATGTCCTATATGGAAACCAAAATGGCAGTTGATATGCCAATGGCCTGGCTCAGATATCCCAGGAAGGTGCCATTTTATTTATAATGCCGTAAAAATTCCTTTTTGACAAAACAGCTTTAGGTTAACTAGAAATCTCCTAGATGAGAAGCCAAGTAGCTTTCATGACAAGGTTTTCCCCAGGCCTTTCCAGTTACCTATGAAAAGATAAGGGCAGGAAAGGCAAGATTCCATGTGCAGGGATGGAGGAGTAGGGGTAACTCAGCAGCAGACATTCTGGTCATCACTGGGGGAGGCTCTGATTTTGAGCAAGTCAAGCCTTGGAGTTACACTTTGCTGGTAAAAGCAGACCCTCCCTCAATAATCTTTTTAGCATCCCACTCCTTCAAAGGCAACTTGGACCCCAAAGCCTTCATGCAGCCAGAAGACATGTGAATATCCCATCAGTTGGATAGAAGCAATAGATTGGAATCCTCCAGATAGTTCACTCAATCTCAGAATGATAAATGATCAATCACTGCATTCCTCCTAAATGAAATTAAGATGTTAAGATATATTGCTCGGGGCTTCTGGATGGGATTTCTGAAGTTGAATTTTCAACAGAAAATGTATTGCTTTGGAATCACTGGGAAAAGGAGACATTCTGGATCTATGTTAAAGCGAAACATTTGACAGTGGGGAAGAATGCTTCAGACATGTTAATTTTTTTCATATTTAAAAGTGATTAATCATCCAAAATACCATGAACCTGGAAGTCTACAATGCAAACTCTTGGAGGGGAAGGAGAATGCATGTGTCTTGATACTATGAAGTGGAGGTTTTTGAAGGAGGCTGTAGGTGAGCTCATGATGAAAGACAAAACGCACAGACTAAAAATCTATTTGAAAGGAGAGAGTCTGAACAAAACTCTAGGAATGCATAGAAATCCACAGACTTACTTCTTCTATTAGCCCCGTGCAAAACCAGAGGAGGAGGGGGAGGAGAAGGAGGAAGAGAGATTCTCTTTCAGTAGGCATATGTACCCCATCGGGATGTTACTTCCTTGGAAACCTTTTCCAGCCCTCCTGTCAGACTAGGTCAGGGCCCTAACGTGTTCCTGTGAGCTGGAGATTCGATATCTCAGTGTGGGAGAATTACACCATGGCCCCACCACACACTAGCTGTGAGACTTTGAGTAACTTTACTTCTCTGTGCCTGTTTCTGGAACAGTGCAATGCGTTAGTCATAGCAACCTCTTCAGAGTGTGAAGACTGGACGCCGTAAAACGAAAGAGTCTGTGTGCGGTGAATGTTGACGGGTCATTCTTCTTGGTATTTGCCATTATTTTGATTAATGAATTACATGTGCAGTTTAATTATTCATTGAATATAATGTCCTACATGTCACTAGATGTGTATTCCATGAAGTCAGAGCTAGCGTCTCTCTCATTCAACCACATGTCCCCAGGACTTAGCATGGCTCCTGGTAGATGCTTTAAAAATTGTGGGAGGGAGAGAGGAAGGGAGGGAGGGAGGAAAGAAGGATTGATCTTGTACTTTTCAAAAACATAGCTTGAAAACTATATAAAACCCAAACTGAATTTGCCTTTGTGTCCATTTAAGAACTCATTTCATGTCCAACTCCACAGACTAAAATGAGGTAGCTTTTTCCATATTCCTTTCTTTGCAGGTGAGTGTGGATTAGGGCTTCTAGGTCTCAGATACCCTTAATATCTCTCAAAAATCTTACTTCACTCAGCTGTTTGACAGCTTGTGTTTACACATCTTCCTTTTCCCTTTCCACCTACCAAAGGAGTCTCCTCCCCCAAGAGGGCTAGTTTCTTTTGTTGCAGGAAACTCTGATTTGGTGGGTGCTTAGAAAACACAAAAAAGTTTAGGTGGTGAACACACAATACAATATACAGATGATGTATTATAGAATTGTACGCCTGAAACCTATATGGCTTTATTAACCAACGTCACCCCAGTAAATTCACTTTAAAAAAAGAATTGAATGATGAGGTATAAACACATAGAAAAAAATTCTCTGGACCTGGAAGAAAAAGATGGATAAGAAATTATTCTCTCTGCCATCAACAGTCTCTCAATGAGGAAAAGTTGAAGATGAATATGTGAACGCACCACGTAGCCTTTGAGCATCATTGTGCATAGGTACATATAGAAGTGGCTCATATTTCTTCTTGTGGAAGACGGATGTAGTCAGTTTCAATAAATTCTTGCATTGTGTTAAGACAGAAAAGAAAAGAAAACACAAAAAACTTTGAAGCATGTTGAAATTAAAGTACAGTTAATCAAATGCAAAACTCCATTCAGCCCCTATCTGCCAAAAATAAATAGTTTAAGAAATGATTTTCAGATTGCTGACAATGATGACTGTGTTTATGGCAGTGAGGTTGCCTGCCTCCCACTGCCATCATTGCCGGCGTGCACCCAGCATTTAGAAATTAAACAAAAACACATTGAACTTGCTGCATTAGCTGTTGCCACATTGGAACGCTAATGGGTTTAGTGACCACAACCGACCCAGGCCAGAGTGTGTCAACAGCCAAAGGACCAACCTCCATGGCTGTTTGTACTTTGCCCAAGTTGTTACAACTTTAATTCTTTGCAGCTTACTTTTCCTGCTGTTTTGGCCTCTCCCCCACCATGTCTTAAAGAGCATAGAAGCCAGTCCAGCCTCCTACAGCAAGGCCATGGGGTCCCTGACGAGAGGTCCACAGAGGCCAGCACCTCGGCTCTGGGTCTATGACAGGTAGATAAGGCTCCAGAAGGTGCACTTGACTGTCCTCCTCCTCTGCCTCCAGCCCTCTTTAGTTAGTCACTTTTAAAGTTCTTGAAATGGCCCAAGGTGAAGCAAACGCGAAGAGCCCCTTGATTCACCACTCATCTGGAAAAGTGGAGTCTTCCTGCCTCTCTTCCCATACAAGAAAGTAGCTGCATAGCATTTGCACCTTGAAGGTGGTTTCTTCGCATTACACCCAGGCCTTCAGTCCTGCCTGAGAAATGAGGTCACTATCTCCATTTCTAGGCAGCCCAGTCAAGCACTAGGTTGCAGGACCTTGGCAGTGAAGAGGTTAAATTGCTCGCCTGCCTAGATGTGTGCTTTCCTGCCCACACTTGCTCCTGGCCTAAGGCAGTGCCTGTTGTTTGGGGTGGGGGAAAGGGAGGTCTCTCCTGGACCCAGGTGGCCGACAGGCAAACCATGTTATTAAGAAGCAGGGATCGCAAAACCTTGATCTTCAAAAGAGACCCCTAATTAGTCCCTGGCCCAAGAGTAAATGGCATTCCACCTCAGCAAGGCGGGAAGGGCGCCTTCGAATCCTGGAGACTAATTGCCATTATTGGCTCTATGAAGATTCTGTTGTAAACACTTGTCATCCGAGTCACTTCTGGTCGGCAAACTTGAGATATCAAATTGTTCCTTAGTGTTTCAGATTCTCTAGAGTGCCTTGCTGGCTCCTTTTCCTGGGAGGGGCGTCTCAGCTCTCTCAGCACCCCAGCTACAGACATCTCTGTTTCTCTGGCAAGCTCATCCTAACGCTGAATTCTTTTCAGTAAGGGAATTAAAAAATGTTTTTACTTTATTCTCATTGAATTTGAAAATGCTCTCTCCAAAATCAACTTTAACTTCAGGCAGACAGAATTTGTTAAGGAGCTAATGGGGCTTAAGCCCCTCAAGTACACAGACCTTTCCAAGATCCCAGAGGGGCCCCTCCTGATGTGTTCATGTGGCCGTATATACTTACTTTTGTCAAGTTTGGAACAGTCAGCTATCTGGGTATTCCTTTTCTAAAAGAGGGCCCACCAAATAATACAAAACCAAGATGTGCTCTTTAACACTCAAGTGTGTCTCTTACCTTTTGTATCGCATTGCTTCTACAGATACGTATTTTCTCCCTTTGATGTTCTTTGACTTCTTGCTTTCTAGTTCTGTTTGACATTTGTGAGGGAAAAGGTGAACTTCTCCAGGCCATGTGCAGGATGCTAGGTTTTGTCTAAGTCTGACTAGAGAATGTTTCTACCCTTGAACTAGAGAATATTTCAAGAGCTTGGGGCTTAGAGATTCTGGATCCATCCCCTTCAAGGGCAGCCTGGATAATACCTACCTCAGATGGCAAAAGAGGTGAACCTAAAGAGAGGTTCAGGGGCCATTGAGATTCTATTATTTGGACATCATCAGGGCAATAAGTATGTCTGAATAGGGCAGGAGGGGTAGGGAGAAAGCCGTGAATAATTTCTGAATATTCTTGTGAAGTATGCATTTTCTACTCACCTTAGGATCAGTTCTTAGCGAGCATTTAAGGGCCCTGAAATGACACAGTCCATGCTACATTAAACATCCATAGGAAGCTATGATGCAGGGCCAAATGTCATAGAATGTCAAATAGTCGCTTTCTCTAGAAGCTGAGCTTCAGAACCATTTGGCCAGGGATCTAAGGAGTCACCATTACTCAGCAATAATTCCTTTATATGAACAGTTGAGGGCAGCCAGGAAGGTGGAAGTTCTGTACACCAGATTAGAATATGTGCTCACAGGATCCCAGTGCCTCAGTGATGAAAGTGAATGGTTTCCCCTCTGCAGGTAATCTAACAACCTGATACACCAGATGAGGGCACAGAGGTACAGGCCCTCCCTGAGTGGGGTTCTCCAGGGGATTCGCCTGGATTGCTGGAGCTTGTTTCCCTCTCTGGAGCGCGGGTGTTCTGCTCATTGCCCAGCCCTGCCTCCGAAGTCATTCGCGACACCCCCAAAGATTCCTGAAGCACTGGCCTAGCCTGGACGTTTCACTGATTTGAGATGTGAGAAATTGTATGCCAGACTTTCGGTTGTTTTAACTAGTTCAGAAGAGAAAGACTAACATCAGTGTTGACAACAAACAAAACCAGTGTTTGTTCTATCAGTTATGTTTAAAAGATTCCAATTTCAAACTAAACACAATGTGTGGTTATTCTGTCAGCGATTTATATAGCCACTAGGGCGCCACAGTTACACACTGCATACATCATTGTATTTTTAAAATGTACTTAATGAACATTTTTTTTTCTTTTCTAGTAACTACTTCATTGCCTTAAATGAATGCATTCCAATAGAATTTGTAACAAATGACCACTTTGTGTTTGCATTAATGCCAAACACGTTTAACAAATTTTTAACAAGGAACTCTGGCAAAATGCCAAACTCCTGGAGGGACACTGAAGGAATGCTATAAATTTAAACTAGATTTTACCTTTTCACTTAGCTCAGCAAGTGTCTTAGGTGTCTTGCTATCTCAGGATTGTGTCGTTTCTATTTTATGTCAGATAAGCTGCACATTTTGATTATTTTTATTACTTAGGTTGTACCTATGTTCATGGGACATTTAAATCTCTGCAGCCATGTCAGAAATAATATGATAGCTGTGTAGAAATTCATTTTTAATTTTCTACAAATTATGTATATCTTGTATAGGTTGGTAGATACATGTATGCAAGTACATCTTATTAAAATATAATTATATTTAAAACAGCACAGTCAACCAATTAAATTTAAAAAACAGATTCGACCAATGGATCTCATCTGGGTGTGATATTTTCCCTCAGGGGATATTTAGCAATATTTGGATACATTTTTTATTGTCATGATTGGGTGAGGGGGTGACGTGACTGGCAGCTAGGGGGTAAAGGCCAGGGATGCTGCTAAACATCCTATGATGCACAAGACAGCCCTCACAATGGAGAATTGTCCAGCCTCAAAGGTCCACAAGAACAAGACTGAGAAGTCCGGAAGTAGAGTGACAAAGCTCTTGACTTATGGGCAGTCTCTTACACTAATGAAGGTATTATTTTAAGAAAATAAATCACAACTAAGAGTACATTTCATCTCAACAAATATTTTAAAATTTTCATAGAGTACCTAACGCTGATGTTGAGTGACAGGCTTCTTTTGATTTTTACTTTTGCTGCCAGCTGTTTGCCCTTGAGAAGATAGGAGCCTGGCCCATAGCCACTGAGCCTAAAATGTCTCCTGAGGTGGTGCTGGGGGTGGCTGGTGTCCTGAGTATGGGTCATGTGCAAGCCCAGCCGACCCATGCCAGGTGCTGCTCATTGGAGAAGGCCACCACTGGGCAAAGAAGATGGTCTCCCAGGCAGGGCCAGGGCAGGTGGGGCATTGCACTTCCACAGGGGATACATTTAGGTGCTAGGTGGGAGGGCACTTTCATTTCGGTAGCTATACAGATATTGGAATGTGTGTTGGACAAATACTGGCACCACTGTGACATTAAGAAAATTTTTCTTAAGAAGGAAATCTCAGTTTTTAGAAAAGATTTTTAAAGAAAAAAACACAGCAGGTGTAATGGAGAAATCACAAAATTGGGATGATGAAACACAAAGGACCAAAGCACAGAGAATCCTGGACGCATGGTAAAGAGCATGGGCTCTGGGGTGGAGAAGATGCGGGTTCAAGTCAGACCCAGGAGGGTGGGAATTTGACCCAAAGCATTCAGATCTGGTAAGCTTCAGTTGCCTTATCTGCTCAGGACTAGCGACCCAGTTGGTGGTGTGGCGTTGTCCAGCTTGTTTGAGGCAATTCATGCAGAAGCACAGGATGCTGTAGTTGTGGCAGATAGCATGCACCGAACGTTAGCTACGATAATTCTGACCCCAATAATGACGGTAAAAATAAACCCTAAGGACACACAGCAGTGTACAAGTATGCTGCCATGTTTATGGACGCATCTGAATGGGCTGATTTCCTTCACACTGTGGTGGCCCTGGTGAGGTAGCTCAGTTGGTTAGAGCATTGTCCCCATACACCAAAGCTGCTGGTTCGATCCCTGGGCAGGGCACATACTCTCGGGAATCAACCAATGAATACATAAATAAGTAGAACAACAAATCCACGTTTCTCTCTCTCTCTCTCTCTCCTTCTCTCTCAAATCAATAAACAAAATTAAAAAAATAAATAAATAAAATACTGTGAATGGTTCCACTACCAGACAGAAAGCAAAGACGAAGTCTGGAGTCTCTGAGCTGCCTAGCCGCAAGCCCTCATCCCGAACAGCAGTTTGCAATTCCGAGCCAGGGCTTACTGGGCCACCCCCGCCCACCCTGCCCCCAAACCTCTGGGCTCTGAAGTGTTACATTTTATTGCCCTGTGGAGCTGTAGGAGGCCACTCTCAAGGTAAAATGCTGCTCTCCACTCATATTTTTGAATTATGGCTTCAAGGTGGTTGCTCCTATCAAGAAAATTAAATGATTTAACATAATTTGTTGCCACTTTGATCACAACAATAATAAATAAATCTTCATGAGGAAAATGGGAAACCCATTCCGGCTCCGTTTTAAAAGATGTTAAGTAATAACACAGATGTAGTTATAGAAATTTTTTTTTTTGTAGCAGAAACGACTCTATTGGGTTTTCCTGTGAGTGGAGTCACTGAGTGGAGTTGCTCCGCACAATGCCCAGTGCCCCCTGAAAGGAGATCATCTCTTCAAATCCTTGTTAATTAGCCTATCGGGGGCATGCTTTTATGTGGGCACCCTGTGCAATGTCTGGGCATCCAAAGCCGTGGTGAATGGGTGTCTGTTTTTGTACCTGGGGGCACACGGCTCACATTTGGAAAGCACATGGAGCGTAATGGACATTAACCCAGATGTCAAAAATAGCCTGCGTTTTACTACTGTTATTAAACAGTTTCCCCTTTAACCCCTCCATGTTTACCAAAGACCCCTTTCTCCCAGCCTGTTTCTGCAAATCACTACTGAAAGGCCAGGAGAAGAAAGCCATAATCGGGCAGGTGTCTTTATTCCAAAGAAAAACAGTCTAAAGGCATATTTGTGAGACACCACACATTTATAGCCTGCTCTCCTGGGGGCGCTGGTCCTGGGGTAGAATCTCTCTTGTGCTCGACTTGCCCCCCAACTCTCCTGCCCCACCCCCAAACTCACCCCCACCCCTGCACACCCACTGCAGGGTTCCCTTTGGAAGAACCAACTCAAGATTTTTCACAATGGAAGTAGCTTTTCTATTTTGCTATGACACCAGTTACACATTCTTTGATTTAAAATATCCAAAAAGCACAACAACAAAATTCTAAACAAGAACATGGAAAACCATCACCGAGAAGTAACTAACCATATTCTAGTGCATACATGTGCAATGCTTATGTTTATGTATATGTTGAGGCAAAAATGAGATTGAATTACACACATAGAATTGTAATCTGCTCTTTTCACTGAAAAAATTGTATCTTTCCATATAATAAAATCGACAATCTACCTCATAATTTTCACATAGCCATTGAATAAATCTTAAGCATCCCCATCACAACTCTGTATTCATTTTCTTCAAACCACAAATTTTTAAAATCCTCGTTCTTTTATTTATTTGTGAATCTATTTGTTGTCTGCCTTTCTCCCAAAAATGCAGGTTGCGTGAAGGCATGGATTTTGTCTTCTTTTACCATTATATCCATGGCACCAAGCACATTGCCCAACACAGAGAAGAGCTATGTTAGGTTTTGACTGCTGCATAACAAATCACAAACTTAGTGGCTTAAAACCACACCCGTTGATCATCCCATAGTTTTGTAGGTCAGAAGACCAGTCAGGCTCCACTGGATTGTCTCTGTAGTCTCAAAAGGTGAAAGTCAAGGTATTAGCCAGACTAGACTTTAACATGGAGGCTCTGGGGAAGCACCTACCTCCAAGCTCATTCAGGTTATTAGAAGAATTCAGTTCCTTGTGAAGGCAGTAGGACTGAGGTCCTGTTTCCTCACTGGCTGTCAGGTGGGGGCCCTTGGATCCTGCAGTGCACTCCCAGGTCCCTGCCCCATGGTTCCCTCCATCAGCATAGCATGTCCCTCTAGTGTGTCAGATTCTCCCGTTTTCCCTTCTGCTAGCAGAAAGAGGAAAGTCTCTGCTGTTAAAAGGCTCCTGTGATTAAATTAGGTCCACTCATCTCTCTTTTGTTAACTTGGAGTCAAAGGATGAATAACCTTAATTACATTTGTAAGGTGGCATGATCGTGGGATGAGATGTTCACAGTCCAGATGCCAAAGATAAGAGCAGGAAGTCTTTGGGGAGGGAGAGGAGGTGGGGGTGTGACTTTAGGACTCTGCCTGCTCTAGGTGCTCTCTCATAGCTGAGGAATGAATGAGCGAATCGACGTCTTCCGTTCCATCGACTGTGCTAGACACGGGGAGGCTCACTGAGCAGGACTGGCCCGCCCCACCGTCCTAGAGCCCAGACCAGTGGTGTTCAATAGAAGTCTAATGCAAGCCATGCCTGTAATTTGGAGGCACAAAACTACAGCCGATTAAAAAGAGTAGTACAAAAGAGGTGAAATTAATTACCATAATATATGTAATTTGATCCAGTACACCCAAAATGTCATTTTAACATGAAATTGATATAAAAATAATATTCATACTATATCTAAAATTTAATATATTGATTTATACTCATTCAACTTCAGTATTTTAAAAAACTAATTTCATACTACATCTTCACAACCCAATGTATATTTTACACTCACAGCACATCTCGGTTTGGACTAGCCACATCTCAAGTGCTGAGTAGCTACCTGTGGCCAGTGGCTGTCATATTGGACAGTAAATGTCTAGACAAGTCACCAGAAGGGGACAGTGCAGTATGTGAGAGACATCCTGTGCTACTTCCTATACTCAGGGGGGTCAGGAAGGCTTCTAGAGAAGACATGACATCTAAACTGAGACTGACAAGTAAGTAGGAATCAACCAGGTCAAGGGTTGGGGTGATGCATGTCAGACAGAAAGAAAAGACTGTGAGGTGAGGGGAAAAAGAAAGCTTTAGGACAGCAGAAGCAAGTTCAGCAGAGGCAGAGCATGGAGCACATTGCTGGAGAGAGAGAGGGGCCAGATGGGCCAAGCCTGGGTTCTCAGGAGTCCATCCTCCATCCGAGGGCAGTGGGATTGTACCTGAGGGCTGCAAACGTAGAATGCAAGATAAAGTTGCTGTCACCATTGAAAAGTAGCACTGTTGTCTGCACCAGATGAGAATACAGAGTCCAGTACTATAAGATAGGATGGCTGGGCCAGCTGCGACTATCCAGGTGAGGGAGGACTGGCCAGAGATTCTCTCACAGTGGGTAGCTCATTGCTGAAAACCAGGATTCCTTTTTTAATTTTTTTAAAGCATATGCATATGTGCCCCTCAACAAGGGATCATTTGCATTTCCAAGAGCTGGTGATGTCCCTGGAGCTTTTTTGTCTCAAATCCATTTAGGGCTTCTGGTGAACGAATTGTCTGATTGAAGGACACTGTTTGAGACTTCTTTGCCACAGCATAAACCTTACCCCCAAACAGTGCACTGCCTTGTGGCCTGTTGCCTAGCTGCAAATCTTTCTCTCAACTGAATAAATGATTGTTCTTTGCTACTTTGTCTTGGAAAAACATCAAGGGCATCGGACATTCATTGTAATTATTTTTCACTCGTTTCCCCACCAGTAAAACACAACCAGTGCATTTTAGTACTACTTTGGGTTTCTCTTTACCTTTTAATCAGGTGCCCTTTTAATATATTGGTCAGCCTTTTAAAAGGATGATTAAGAAATGCTTAATGCACAAAAGAATTAGAGCTATGCACAGCTCACGAAGCAGAAAGCGTGCTCTGACTTACAATTTTCATACGAAGTTTGCAGAGATTTTATGTGCCGGAATGAGTAATATGATCTGCTCTAGGAACTCCCTAGCTTTCTGGCTCTGCAAAAGTCATTTTTTTGCCCCGATTCAAGTTTCTTAACCAGAAGAGTTACACCAAACTCCTCAGAGTATGAATTAGCAGAGTTCATCCAAGCCACATATTGCATTAACACTGTTTAATGATGGCTTGAAATAACGGCCTACCTGGGCAGACACTGGGGTCTTTGGCGCACTCATTAGTCAGTGTGACTTGAGAAGTCCTGTGTATCAACCACCAAATCAGACAGCTCAGGCTGTCTATAAAAAATGGCTCACACGTGTGTGAGTGTGTGCGTGTGTTTGATCTTTCTCCTCCCTGCCATATTCCCCAGATAGCTGCACTATTGCCATATGCCCGGAAACTCCCAAAGTATTCAAAGGCCATATGTGAATGATAATGATGCAGGCGTACAAAGCTGAGCATCAGCAGGGAAGAGAGTCATCATTTGAAAGGTCAGTGTGGGATGGTGCTCTCTTCTTACCCATTGTGCTCTTTCTTCCCAGGCTGCAGTTGTATTTCCACACTCAGGGCCTCTCCCCAGGACAGAGAGAAAACCTGAGGTGCTCTGGATACCTGTTCCCCAGGGCACGAAACATGCAAATGCATGACTGCTGCATTTAGGGTTGAGTTTGAGCTTCCACACAGGCCTCTGGATGTGGAGATGAAAGCCAACTTTGTTTCATTTTGTTCTATTCAAAGAGATGTCAATATTCTTTTTTAAACGTGTTTTTATTGTGGTGAAACATACATAAAATTTACCATTTTAACCAACTTAAAGTATACAGTTTGGTAGCATGAAGCACATATGCAGAATTGTACAACCGATGCTACTGTCCATTTCTAGAACTTTTTTATAACTGCAAACAGAAAATCTGTGCCCGCTCAGCAATAACTCCTCATCCCCCTCCCCTGGAGCCCCTGGTATCCTCCAATCTACTTTCTGCATCTATGACTTTGTCTACTCCAGATAGTTCATGTAAGTGTAAGCGCACAGTATTTGTCCTTTGGTGTCCAGTATATTTCACTTACCATGTGATCAAGGTTCGTTGCAGCACGTGTCAGAAATTCATTTCTTCCTGGGGCTGAGCCATATTCCATGGTGTGTACCTACGACTTTTTGTTTCTTCATCCATGTGTTGATGGACACTCGGAAGTTGTTTCTGGCTTTTGGTTGTTGTGAATAGTGCTGCGATGAACACTGGTGCATCTGTTGGTGCCCCTGTTTTCCATTCGTCTGGGTATATACCTAGATGTGAAATTGCTGGCTCCAGTGTTCTTTAAATTGTTGCACATGGTTGGTAAGTGAATGTTCAGTTATCTCACCAGAAAACTTAAAGTCTTGACCACCTTTTACTCTCTAATTTCTATAAAGTCAAGTGAAAAAACAATTTAAAAATCATACTATTGTAAAAGTGTGGGGAGAAAAAAAGTGACGTGTAATTTGATCACGTAGGAATAATCACTGGAACATTTTGGCATATTTCCTTTCAATTTCTTTTTGTCTATCACGAGACAGCTGAAACCTATATTTGACATCTTTTGAAAAAGACTTCTTTTCAGATGTGTTTGCAGGACACAATTTAATTTTCTGTTCACTTTATCCTTCCTATATGCTTTCTCCTCACTGCTACCCCCTCCCCTCGCCAATCCCAACCAACCCCAACCAAGAGAGTGGTGGAGGGTCGGTGCAGGGGAGGGAGGTGAGGAACCTCTGTGAGGATTATCTCCGATATCACTGCCAGTTCCTGGGATGCTAAATGATGTGCTTTCTTGTTGCAGCTATCAGAAGGGCTGACTAAAGGGAAAACGCAGCTCTGCAGCAATATTCTGATAATCTATTGTGGCGTGGCTCACATCACCGTCCATCACCACCTGGAATGCTCATCAGGACTGAAGAGGAATCTCACTTCCATTACTGAGCACAATTCTGTTCTACCTGATATTTCCTTCATCATCTCATGTGGTTCCATTGATTGGAAAGGAAGAATGTGGCAGAGGAGAAAAGTTATAGACCCTCCTTTTTTTTTTTTTTTTTTGACCAGGATTTGGGCATTTAAAATTGGATCATCTCTTCTGAACGTCATTATTTGATAACATTTTATTTATGTTACTTCAACATCATTGACTGAATTTTGAATTCCATGGGATTTTAACCATGAATTCAGCTTCTGTTGGACAATTAGCTTCATCTCCAGTTTTTCTACTGGTTCAGTCTCAGTGGTCATTCCTAATGCATTAGATTATCAAAAAGTATGAATTCTGTGAGTGAGTGGTGTTGGCAGTGTTTGTATATCAAGATGCATAGAGTGTTTGACAAAGAAACCAAAACACCAAAAATGGCGAGCCTTTACCCTCCTCTATTTCTTTAATCCGCTGTTCAAAGAACCACATTTTGATGGTATAACCAGTAGTTACCTCTGGGCCAGGTTGGAAATGAAATCAATTTTTTAAACCACTAATACTTGCCAAGAAATCGCCTTATGAGAACGTGGTGTGTGTCTCTGACAATGTGTGGCACATCTAAATTGATCATTCATAATTTTATCAACCCTGTTTCTGTACTGGAGAGTGGCAAAAGCCTGAGGCACCTGCACATTTCTGTTCTGCGTGCTCCGTGCACCTCTGTGGCTGGGGCATGGCCAAGCCTCAGACTCTTACTGTTCCCGTACATGCAGGTCTCCATGAAGAAGCTGGGACTCATTCGCATTTCCAAATCCAAATGCTGTGCAAACAGTGTGAGCTTAGATCTTCTGTAAATGAAAGGTCATTTCTCAATTTTTAAAAAATGTCTCCAACATGGATTCCAAAGCATTTTCAGCATCAAACATGAAAACATTGATGAATGAGAAATAATCACAAAAGCTGTGTATCTGTATATAGCTCTATACAACATGTTTGTGGGCACAGAGTCATTATTTAAAGCACATGCCAGGAAAAGAGACCAAATTTTGAGGTCTTTTACATACAGTGACATGGTACTAAGGAGAATTAAACTCCTACTGCTTCCTCTGAAGATTAAAAAGAAATTAAAGTGTTATAACTTCATAAAACTCATGACCAAGTCTGGCAAACATGTGCAACTCTTGTATTGATCCATTATTTTTTGTCAATGGAAGAAACCCTTCCACGTATATGCAAGTGGGAGATGAAAATCTGCATTTTTAAAGGACAAACAGTGAATTTAAGCATGAGTGGCCTTAATAAATATAGTTGTCTTTCTTTGCTGCTGTGGAAAGGATTCTAAACAAATGTTTCTGAAGTCTTGCATTGAATTTAGTTGTTATTATTACTTTTTAAAACGTTGGTGCAATTAACTGGACCTCTCCCGTGAGCCATAGAGATATGTAAAGACACCTTATTTGTCAGGAAAGACGAAACTGTGTCTGAGTTGCACTCTTCATCCTTGGTGCATTAGGAGTAATCTATTCAAGCAGGTTTCTTGCTTCTGGCTTTGTTCTTGTTCTAAGTATAGCGAGCTCTGTGAAGCTTATGTGTTGCATAAACCATCCAAATACATTCATGTTTTAAAAGTTTGTCCTTTAACTATCAACGGGGTATAGGTCTTGATTGGAAAAAGGAGCAGAACTCTTTGCACATGTATTTAGCACATTCTGACACAACATTGCACTGGAAACCCAGGTCACGAACGTGGCCCTATGAACAATTTGGAAGTCCTCACATAGGAGGTCCTCACTGCCTCTTACAGCCAAGCCCTGACCTGAACTCTGCAACTGAAGACTTGAAGTAGGAAGTGGGAAATCCACTAGGGAAAATAGAGTCCTTGAAACAGACAAAAGCATAGTTAGCTATTTCTAAGTATGTGCCAATTTCATCACAGCTGTTGTTTGGGGAATCGTTTTTGCCCCACTTTTGTTGATTAAAAATATTGATCTTACCTTTATGGGGGCATATCATTTAGCCCCTGAAAAATTAAATTCTGTCTAACATCGCATCTCTTCCCATTTCATGTAACATTCCTGATGTTTGGGGATTACAAAAATTCTCTTTTAATATATTAAAAACAGTCTCTGGGTTTACGACAAACACTGTGATGTTGGGAAGATATTTCCTTTGTGCAAACTTTAGTAGGTCACCCTCTAATCATAATGAAGTTGGAAATAAAAGAAGTTAACATTTGGGAGAAGGTGGTCTTCTTGCCTTGTGCAAAAGCAGGCTTGTCCTTTATACCCGATTTGATTTCCATGTACAGTCTCGATTTTGTATTTAATGATTTTTGTGTATCCAGTATGCACGTTAACAGCGTGTCAACTTTCCTTTGAAAGTGGGTTTCCATTTACTTTTTGAACTGGGTTTATGACAAGACCTCAGATGTGTTGACATAAGTTCTCCCTGAGATGTTTTTGTGTCGAGTGGAGTTTGAATGCTGCCAGGGGTCAGTGTATCTAATTCCCAGAGACCCTCGTTTGATAGTGCTTCTTGTAATATTTCTTTAAGTGAGTGGCATGTGGGTTGTGATATTGATCATGTGATTATGGACTTCGATAGGAAATAAATAAATAAATAAAACTAAGGAACCCTCAGAAACTACCAGTGGGCATGTATTAGCCAGTCATTGTAACCTCGTGTCTAGTAGCAGTACAATGTGCAAGATATGTACAGTTCATAAATTTGTTATCATGTGTATGAGAAGTACTTTGTGCTGATCGCCTTATTTATATTCATCAAATAAATTTCGTTTCTTTCTGAAGTGAGTTCATTCCATCTCTAATAAATGTTCCAGTTGTGGTGGTTTCTAATGTTTTTTTTGGGGGGGGTCATGGGTCCCCATTTGAAGAACCTATAGACTTGAAGAAAAAACAGGAAAAGGAAAGTTAGGGACTAACTTAACCAGAACAGCCAAGGCATAAGTTTCTCTGTATGTATCGCTGGATCTAGAGGTTAGTATTAAAAAACTGACTCATTGGTGGTATCTCCTTTCTTCCTTCTGTCCCTCTTTCTTTTCCCTTTTTGCCTTTCTCTCTCTCAATGCTTCATTCTTTATCTTTCTCCTTCCCCCCCTCTCTTTCTCCATTCCTCCTTTTCTCGTTGTTTCCTCTGCACTTTCCATGAGATTGATATCAGCCTCTGCAAGGTTCTCTTCACTTGGTGGCAAAATTGACTCCCAATGGCTTTGAGGATTCTTGCATTTTAGAGGAAAGCCCTTCCCTCCCCAACATCCATGTCAGACCCCTAAAGGAACTTTCATTGGTTCATTTAGGATCATGCATCCAATTACCTTATTCAAGGGAATTGGGAGGGCGAGAACTAGAGATTGATAGGCATAGTGGATGTGGGAGGGGCAGTTTCCAAAGGGAAAAAGAGGGGCTTTCTTTTAGAAGAGGACAAGAATGCTGGCAGGTGGAAATAATGGCTAGCCCTTCCAAGACTTGGATACACAAGCAAAATCATCCACAAAAATATAGAAAATTGTCCACAAAAGGGCTTGCCAGCCTTCGCAACCCACCTGTGGATCACAATGGGGACGTAGCTACTGGTTTCTTTAAAGGTTTGAATTGTATTGCAGGAAATGAGTTACCAATTCTTACCTTCACTGAAATCAGATGGTAATGGATTATCACAGCCAGAACATATGTTAGATGTCATTATCCCCAGAGCTTCTGAAACAGGGCTATGTGTCCCTTAGGACCCTCTGTGGAAAGGATGGGACAAAATCTCCCCCACAGTTGGCCCTTGACAACACAGAGAAAACATCCTTTGGTTTCAGTGCTTTATGGACTCAAAGCCACCAGGTAGGAGATTCCCTCACAGTCAGGCACATTTTAGGGTGACCTGCAAAGTTGTTTGCCCATTTCATTATGTTGCCTTTTTGTAGAAAAGGAACTTTTGTTGGAAAAGAATTTCTTACCTCATAGAACTTCTTGAATCAGCCGTTTTGCTTCCAGGCCTCGTTATATAAACTTAGCTGTCAAGATGGAGCCTCTGCTGCCTAATCCACAAACCAGTCATTTTGGTGAGAAAGGCACCAGCCCCCACGCTGCTGGATTCTACTGCCAGTCAACCTTTAGCACCGTGGAGACCCATAGACTTAATTTCAGTACACTTGAGATTTGACCTTGCAAGTCTACCTCGACTGCTCCCAGTATCTGTGAACTGTTAAAAGAGATTAGAGGGACATTCTAATGCTTGGAATTGCTGATCCATAATAATCATCATACTAATAATAAGTAAACATGGATAAAAATAATTGAATATTGAGCATTTGCTGGGAGCCAGGCCACAGGACTAAAGACTAATGTGCATTGACTTATTTATTCCTGACAACAGTCCTATGAGGTGGGTACCATCATGACCCACATTTGACAGTGAGGGAAGTGGGGCCCACAGAGATGACAAGTAACAGTGTGCATTTATAGAGCACTTATTTGGTACCAGCATTGTGCAAAGCATTGTGCTTACATGAACTCATTTACCCTTCCAGTAATCCCATGAGACAGGTACTATTATTATCCTCACTTTATAGACAAGAAAGAGGGCATCCAGGGAGCTTACATATCTCACTCAAGGTCCCCTACATGGTCCGTTCTGCGGTGGAGTCAAGCTTTGAACCTAGTGCTCTGGAGGCTCCTCTGCTTCTTGCATGCATCAGGCCCCAGGTCAGATGGGGAGGGACATATGGGGTTGGGATTCAGATCCTACTGGTACCCATCCAGCAGTGCTTCCTTGTTGTAGGTTTGGCCTCTAACACACCTATAGAGCTCACAGGGGCTAAAAGGAATTGGTTGCTTCATCAGTGCTACAGTTGACCCATATTATGAGAGAATAGCCATGGATCCCAATGGAAATCAAGCCACACGTTAAAAGAGAATCCAGACAAAGTTTAGTACATTGGATTTAAACTTGCTATCCATGGGTCTGTCTGGTTTCTTCTGAGCCGTGGATATCAGCATCTCTGTCCTAGGAATCCTGGGGTTTGCAAGGTGGAGTATCTGAGACAAGAGACTGGACAGGTGTCCCCAGGTAGGAGAGGGCTTGAGTACCGTGTTGTGTGGTGTGGACATAAAATGCTGTTGGTCACTGGTTTTCAACTTCAGGCATTTGAATACCACTTTCCTGGTTTTTGATATTTCTGAATACAATATGTCATTGTAGTTAAACAATTAAAAAAATTAAACAGTCTCACATTTTATTTAAATAAATTTACTTTAGGAAAAGAAATCCCTCTATCATAAATGAGAAAATAGGATCATTTTCAGTTCACAAACATCACCAAATATAAGAATAATAAAAATAATGAAAAGAAAGTTCTGAGCCTCTTTTTTTTTGTTAAAAGTAGGGGCTGGCAAAGATTAGTGAAATATTTCCAGAGCTAAACCAGGAGTT